>CAMZMU010000064.1:2782806-2984071 GCA_947311845.1 Poa pratensis | reverse complement strand
CCCGGATCTCCTCCACCGAGGTCTGGCCCGGCCTTGGGGAAATCTGCCCCCACCCGAGGTCAGAACTTCTCCGCGTCCTCAAACGAATGCGGGGATCAATCGCGCCAGAACTCCGGCTACCGCCTTGCCGGAGCCTCGACTCCCCCCGCAGCCAGATGCCCGCAACCAACAGCAGCAACTGCAGAAGCAACAACCCAAGCAGCAGCCCAAAAACCAGTTCGCCAGACTACCTTGCCGTTGGAGAAGGGCAAGGAGAAAGAAAAGGACGGTGAAGTCTAAGGTCACCCAAACCAACATCTGGGTCTGGCCCTGACTATCTCTTCTCCTCAAGGATGCAACCGAGGTCTCCTCCCCGGTGACACGCCGATTTCCTCCATTCGCCGCACCCATTGATGAGACTGCCCCTCCGGCCGAAGAATATTGCTCGGAGGGCATCTCTTATATTGGATAACCGGCCTGCTTCAAGCTCGAGGCTACTTTGGCCTCTAGGCCTCGGTTAGGGGCATCGAGCAGGGCGGACGTGGGGATTTCTCCTCTGCGCACTGAAAGTGACCAGAGCCTCGGCTCCTTGAACACTACAATGCCTACTGGAATTCTGCAGACATGGACGAGGTTCTTCTGCCTCCTTGACCGCCAAGGGGACGAGCATCCTGCGGGGAGCAGCGCCTGCGCCCGACGCATGCTTGAAATGCAAACTTCTGCTTTGCTTGCTACTCGAGCTGTCGACGTAAGTTCCACTTTCTTTACTTTCATGCAGTACCTCCTCTAATATCCACCATCTCCAGTCCCCGAGATTCGAGGTAAACTATTAACGCTCCGCCGGAGTGAAAAATTGTTTGGCTTGAATCTTAATCTCCATTTTCATCCGACGTATCCAATCCATTTTATCTCACTTTAGCATGCACCTCGGGTACGAGTCCCGAGACTCCTGTCGAGGCATACCCCGGCAACATTTTCCCAATGATTTGACTACGAGTCCCCGAGACTCTTGTCGAGGTATAGCCTTTCTAACCGAGCACAAGGCCGTCCTTGTAGAAAAGAATCTTTGGACGAGAAGCTACAACAAGAGAAAGCCGAAAGTAGCTCGTCTGGTAAAGGAGCTCAAGCGCATCACTGAGCTGCGGACGTCTGAAAAAGAGCAGCTGCAGGCGGAAAAGGCCAGTGTTGTCGAAACAGAGAAGAAACTTCGGGAGGATGCCGCCAAGGATCACGAGAATGCGCTCCAGTTAGCCGAGACCCGCGCCACCTCGGCCACCGAGGCTTATGAAGCCCTTCAAGCTTCGGTTAACCAGCTCCTCCCGACGCTGCAACTATCAACCAAGAAATGGACAGTAAGCTTCTTGCCCCCTTAGCTTGCTTTGTCCTCAACTACTGGCTCTTTGCCGAACTGTTTCTTTCATTATTAACAGGCTATCCTCTGCAGAGCACTTCACCTACACCCAAGTCTCGGCCCGCAATATCACTGCTCGGCACAGGGAGAGGCGTAACGAACGAACCCCGTCTGGACCGTTGAGGACCACATCGTGGCCATCAAGCTCGGATCCATCCCTTGAAAACCATTGGGTCGAACTCTCGACGCAGGTCGTCTGCTTTCCGAGCCTTATGGCCTCTTGCCGACGCTCCCAAATCTACGCCCGAGCTCCGCCAAGCTTCGTGAAGCCGAACAAAGACTCCGAGAGTGGCGTTCATCTTCAGCTCGCGCTGGAGCTGATGCCGCTCTCAAATTCATCATGACTTGGTGCGAGAAGATCGACCTCGAAAAGATGGACACTCTTCGCCGAGGCTCGCCCTGGTCCTCGGACCCAATTCTCATCAAGCGCCGCGAAAAGATGGCTGCCTTCTTCGCTGGATATGCCAACACAAAGAACTTGAGCGAAGGAGACACCTACTCCGACGCCGAGGATTACGAGCCAGAAGACGAGGAATACGAAACAGAATCCGACGTCGAGGCCGAGCAAGGTGACGGCGGTGAAACCCGCGAAGCAGAAACCGAGGCTTCTCCACAACCTGATGCCGAGGTTACTGCCGACGTTGCCAGCACTTCCCAGGCTACCTCGGCTCCGGACGAAATCCCTGCTGCATCGGCTGCTGCCGACGTAATTCCTGATGCCTCGACCTGAACTTATGCTTGGCCAAAAAACTTCATTAAATCCCCGGTATGCCGGGACGCAGATGTAATCAAACTTAAGTAGTTCCTTTGCTACCTCTATTACTATTATGCTCATTCGAACCATGCTTTTCTAAGCTTTATGTCGAATCCTTTTGAATGATTGCTCGAGTTTACTTTCGTGTTTACTATATTTGGCATTCTTTGCTCTTGTCTGCCATTCTGGCGTTCGACAGTCGAGTCACAAGATTGTTGTTCATAGCATACAGTACTTGGTAAATTCCGAGGTATGTTTCAAAGTCATCCGACATAAAAAAGAAGTAAAAACAGGGGTTAGTAAACGACATATGCCGAACTGTCTTTTTGGACCGAGTCCCCGAGTTCATTTTCATGTTTCCCATGTTCTTTCGTCTTTGCTCTTGACTGCCATGCTGGCGTTCGTCAGTCGAGTCACAAGATTAGTTACATAGCATACAGTACTTGAAGTTTGAGACGAGGTTCAAAATAGTTCGGCATACGAACGAAGAAAGAGTACAAACAAAAAGAAACATGCAATCATAAGAGCGAGGCAGTCCCCGAGCTCACTCTCGAGGTGCCGAAGTTTTTATTTAAAGATCAGCCGAGGTACATACATTACTTCCTTCAACAGTAGAAGGGTCGGAGTAGAGCTACATTCCATGGACGCTGAAGCTCCGCATCGGGTCTATCCAGCCCATCTCCCCTTGGCTCCTGTGCATCTATAAGATAGTATGAATCATTGTGCAGAGCTCGGCTCACAATGTGGTCCCTCCCATGGAGGTGACAACTTGTGCCGACCTTTGCTGCGCTGAACAAGCCTCAGCACTATCTCCTTCATTAAACTTTCGGGGTTTTACATGCCGGCTTTGATAGCGTCGGAGACCCTGCTGATATATTGCTGACCGAGATAAGGCCAATTCTCTTGCTTCCTCAAGCAATCTACAGCATCTTCCCGAGCTTCTTTAGCCTCGGCTTCTGTGTACATTGCCACTCTGGGCGCATCATATTCAATGTCGGTTGGCAGCATTGCCTCGGCCCCATAGACCATGAAAAATGGCGTATAGCCAGTTGATCTGTTCGGTGTGGTCCTTAGACCCCACAGAACTGCTGGTATCTCATCGATCCAACACCCCGGTGTTTTCAACAGTGGTTCTACTAGCCGAGCTTTGATTCCGGCCAATACCAATGCATTTGACCTTTCTACTTGCCCATTAGCCTGTGGGTGAGCCACCGAGGCTACATCAAGTCGAATTCCCTTACTCATGCAGAACCGAGCAAACTCTCCGACAGCAAAGTTCGTGCCGTTGTCTGTAATGATACTATGAGGATATCCATATCTCAGGATTATTTCCTTCAAAAAGGTCACTGCCGTATGACCATCCACTTTCGGATTGGCTTCACCTCGATCCACTTAGTGAATTTGTCCACCATCACCAGTATGTGAGTCATATTGCCTCGGGCTGGCTTGAATTCTCCCACCATGTCCAGACACCAAACTGCAAAGGGCCACGTGATAGGAATGGTCTTGAGCGCCGAAGCTGGCATGTGCTGCTGCTTGGCGAACCTTTGGCACCCTTCACATTTCCGAACTATATCTTCTGCATCGGCATTGGCGGTGGGCCAATAGAACCCGTGCCGGAACACCTTGGCCACCAGAGCTCTTGTGCTGCAATGATGTCCACATTCTCCTTGGTGGATTTCTAAAAGCATCTCCTTGCCTTCAGCTGGTTCGACACACCTCTGCAACACCTCGGTCACACTTCTCTTGTATAGCTCCTTGTTGATGATGGTGTATCCCTTAGCTCTCCTCTGGATTCTCCTTGCCTCGGTTGTATCACTTGGCAAACTTCCATCGGCTATGAAGTTCATGATCTGCTCCGCCCATTCCGGCACTGGATGCAGAGGAAAAAGCCTCTCATCTATCTCCATTGGTTCGGTCGCCATGATCTCCTTCATGATTTCCTCCACCATTGCTCGGCCAGTCCCCGAGTGTTGGTGCGAAGTCCCCGGGTCAGACCCGAAGTTCCCATCATCTACTCCATAGGAAAAGCTCCATCAGTCCTCGGATACTGCGAAGCAGTCCCCGAGTCCGGCCAAACGCATCCGACGTCTACCTCCATAGGAATAGGCTCAGACTCCGAACTTGGCGGTAAGAAAATTGACTCGGAGTCAGGAGGGCTTGATTGAAGGAGTTCTCAAATGGTTCAGCGCTATCCCCGGTGGCACCGGTTCTTTGGATGAACCGAGCTTGGACAATACGTCGGCGGCTTCATTCTCCCCCCGAGGTATGTGCTTGTACTCACATCCTTCGAAGAACCCAGACACCTTTTGCACATGAAACCGATACAACTCCATGTTCGCATCCAATGCATCCCAAGTGCCGGTGGATTGATGCACCACCAAAGCTGAATCGCCGAAGCATTCTATACGCCGGACACCTATCTCCTTTGCCACCTTGAGCCCATGGATCAGGGCCTCATACTCCGCCACGTTGTTCGACGCCGAGAAATGGATTTGCAGCACATACTTCAACTGGTCTTGCTTCGGCGAGGTTAGGACTATGCCGGCACCTAATCCGACCTTGGTCTTGGACCCATCAAAGTGCATCTTCCAATAATTATAGTCCGGCAAGGGCGGCTCATATTGCATCTCGGCCCAATCGCATAAAAAGTCCGGCAGCGCCTGCGACTTGATTGCATCTCGCCTTTCATAATGCGGAGTGTATGGAGATACCTCGATCGCCCATTTGGCAACTCGCCCAGTTGCGTCCTTGCATCCGATGATCTCCGAGATTGGAGCATCACATACCACCGTCATGGGATGCTCTTGGAAGTAATGCTTCAGTTTCTTAACCGCCAGGTATACTCCGTACGTCATCTTCTGGTAGTGGGGGTAGTTTTGCTTCGACGTGGATATCACCTCGCTCAGGTAGTAGATTGGTCTCTGCACCGATTTGCCTCCTTCGTCTCGCTCCACCACCACTGCAACACTTACGACCCGGTTTGTAGCCGCAATGTATATCAACATCGGTTCATTCTGCAAAGGGGATGCCAACACCGGAGCAGTGGACAACATCTTCTTCAGCTCATTGAACGCCGCGTCCGCCTGCGGGGTCCAAGTGAAACTGGTACTTTTCTTCATAAGTTGATACAATGGTAAGGCTTTTTCTCCTAGCCGACTTACAAACCGACTTAAAGATGCAAGGCATCCCGTGAACTTCTGCACATCTTTTAAACAGTTCGGCAACTTCATTCTTTCGATAGCTCGGATCTTAGCCGGGTTAACTTCTATACCTCGGCTCGATACGAGGAAACCGAGCAATTTTCCAGCCGGGACACCAAAGGTGCACTTGTCCGGGTTAAGTTTCAACCGATACTTTCTTAAATTTGCAAATGTCTCTTCGAGGTCTTCGATGAGAGTATGCTTCTTTTTAGTTTTGATAACAATGTCATCGACATACACTTGCACATTCTTGCCCATTTGAGAATGTAAGCACTTCTGCATACACCTTTGATAAGTTGCCCCGGCATTTCTCAAACCGAAACACATGACACGATAGCAATACGCCCCGTACGGGGTAATAAAGGCAGTCTTTATTTGATCATCAGTGTTCAGTGGGATCTGGTGAAAACCAGAATATGCATCAATAAAAGACAACAGCTCACATCCAGCCGTAGAATCGATCACTTGATCAATCCGAGGTAAAGGAAAGGGATCCTTCGGGCACGCCTTGTTCAGGTTGGTGAAGTCAATGCACATGCGCCACACCTTGACTACCGCCGGTTCGTCCTTCTTTTTCTCCACGAGGACTGGATTAGATATCCAGTCCGGATGCAGCACTTCCATGATGAAGCCTGCAGCCAGTAACTTCGCCAGTTCTTCGAGTACCACCTTTCTTCGGTCATCTGAGAGCCGCCGCGTCGGTTGACGCACTGGTTTCACCTCTGGCCGAACAAACAAAGAGTGCTCTGCCAACTCCCTCGGAACACCTGGCAGGTCTTTAGCCGACCATGCAAAAATGTCCCGATTCTCACGGAGGAAGTGACAGAGCGCGCTTTCCTATTTCTCGTCCATGCCAGTACCAATGATGGCGAAACGCTCCGGGTTCTCCGAGTCCAGCGGGATTTTCTTGGTCTCCTTGGGCACCTCGAATGAAGCGCTCATGTCCGGAGTAATTAGTCCGGACATGCCGAGCTGAGTAGACTGCGCCATTGCCACCACCTTCTGAAGTTGCTTCTTCTCCGCCGCGATCACCAAGGACTCGGCTAAACTAGATCCCGCCGAGGCACATTGCATAGCCTTCTTGTAGTCACCAGAAATGGTTATTATTCCCTTGGGCCCCGGCATTTTCATCTTTAGGTAGCCACATGAGTGGAGATCATGAACTTGGCCAAGGCTGGCCTTCCCAGCAAGGCATGGTAAGGGCTCTGCAAGTCCACAACCTCGAACTCAAGACTTTCAACTCGGCTGTTATCTCGGGTACCAAAACCCACGTCGACCCAAATCTTTCCCATAGGTGCACAAGAGACCCCGGGCACAATACCGTGAAATGTACAGCTGCTAGGCTGCAACTGGTTCGGTGAGTATCCCAGCTTGACCATTGTGTCTCGGTACATGATATTTATGGCACTCCCATTGTCCACCAAGACTCGGGTGAATCTCACATTGTTGGTCGGCCCACAAAACGTCGGATCCACCACCAGTGCATAGTTTCCAGGGCTCGGCATGATCCGAGGTGTATCTTGCCTGCTCCAAGTGATCTCTTGCTCGGACCAGTTCATGTATTTCACCACCGCCGGAGTTACTGCATTCACCTCCTTGGCACGCCTCAGCATACTCTTCTTATCAGTTGACTCAGTCACAAACACCACGTAGCTCTGATGTACTTCCCTATAATCATTACCGGGGTTCTCATACCTCTGATTCTCAAAGGACCACGTTTGGCTTTGGCCGGCACCACCGTTGTTGTTGTTGCCCTGGGCACTCACTGCATTCACCGGTTTCGCCTGCACCGTCTTCTGGTTTTGGGCCGCATGCACCGGGGTTGAATTTGCTCCGGTTAAGCTCTGATTCTGCGCCGCTATGGTCGGCTTATGCTGCTGCTGCGCGTTCGGATATTGAGGTCTACGCCATTGGTTCGGTGGCCCACTCCGGTTTGCCCCAGCTTTCGCCCCTTCTGCAGCGGTTCGGTGATGAAAACTACACTGCAGAGTGGTATGGTTGGGTGTTCTGCCATTCCTGCCATGATAGATACATGGTCCATTCACCAATGACTCGTAAGTCACAGGTGGTCCGGCCTCCTGCCACTGCTTCGCACCACCTCCCTGATTCTGGTTCTGGTTCGGAGTCCACGCCTGACCCTCAGTCTTCGGTTTCTGGGCGCCTCCAGGTCCGGACTGACTTGGGTTTACAGCATTGACTTGGAAATCTGGTTCTCTCCTCTTCTGCCCGAACTCTTGACGGTTATCAAACCTCGGTCCGTTGTTGCGGTTGTTCATCGGATTCCTCCTGTTCCGGGCATTCCCATCCAGCAGAGGCTGCATCGGATCGCCAAGGGCATAGGAATCAGCTATCCGAATCGTCTCGGCCAGAGTCTTTGGCATATCTCTCTGGAGCCTCTGCCACAACATGCTACCATACCGACATCCATCAGCAAACCACGCTATAGCCTGTGCTTCGATAACTCCCTCACAGGAGTTCCGAACATTGCTCCACCGAGTCAAGAATTCTCGGTCAGTCTCATTGTCCTCCTGCTTGCACGCCTGCAAAAGCTGAGGTCGGTTTGGCCTCTGTAAGTGCTGGCGAAGTTGCTATTGAATGCCTCCTCTAAATCCAGCCAGCAATCGATGCTATTCTCCGGCAATTGTTCAGCCAGATCCGAGCAGGACCTTCCAACATGTGCGGGAGATACCGGACCGCCCATCGGCGATTGCCCCCCGCAATGTATACTGCTGAAACATAATCAGCTAGCCAATCTTGCGGCTTGGTGCTCCCATTGTACGGCCTGGTACTCCGACCCAACTGAAACTGAGACACTGGTGGAGGTGGTTCCTTCATGATCCGAGGTCCAAAACACGCCGGACCAGGAGGGCCTTCCTCTCCAACTTCTCGGACATGTAAATCC
The DNA here is from genome assembly GCA_947311845.1 of Poa pratensis. Lineage (NCBI taxonomy): Eukaryota > Viridiplantae > Streptophyta > Magnoliopsida > Poales > Poaceae > Poa > Poa pratensis. Next base: position 2,975,822 of record CAMZMU010000064.1, on the reverse strand, counting down.
GATCTAGCTTGTAGCGCGTCACCTGTAGGCAACGTCCGAGCTCCGATACGCTCTCCCAATGCACCATCCACTCTATAGAATCCAGCCCGCTCCATGGCTGAATTTCCATCATCATATCGGTCGCCACCTCGACCGACGTTCTTCGGCTGCGGAACATACTCCGGCTCTTGCTGATACTGCTCCTGCGGCCGGGGTTGCTGCTGATGCCTCGGGGGCTGAGGTGGTTTACCTCGGCCAGCCGACGCTGCTTGCCCACCGTTCTGATTTCCCTGAGCTGAACGGCCTTTAGCTCGGCTTGCATCACCTGGGCCGGGGTCTCCATTGGCTCGGCTAGCGTTGCCGACCTTTTGCTTCCCAGCTAACACCGGATCGTACACTTGCAGCTGCATCTCCTTGTTCCGACCTGAAGTGACACTCCGGGCACGATCGGCTCCTCCGACGTGTGGAGACGAGGCTTGCCCCTTGGACCCCTGGCTAACTGGCCTAATCGAATGGACCGCCTGCGAACCGCCAAGCCCGGCCTTGCGGAGGGCTTCATTTTGCTTGCTGGCCACATGCACTAACTCATTGAGCCGCTTCTGCTGCTCACGCCATGCATCTCCGGTCAACTCCGATAGCCCGGCCCTTACTGCTTCGGCTGCTCTAAGGTTCTTAGCTGGTGAACTATACACCGGCCTACCAGTAGCCGACCTGCTACTTGTTGCCTTACTCGAGCCCGAGACTGCAGCCCTAGCCATCTCCTCATAGAGGTCCTTGCCTCGGTTGAGCAGAGCAGCTTTCTTACGCCGCACAACCGGAGTAAAACCATCCTCTATACCATGTGCAGCATTGTACTCCTTCTGCTCCATATCGAACTGCTGCTTAGCCTCGGCCAGCAACCGAGCTTCTCTCAGCACTCTGGCGCTCTGCCTCTAACCCGGCCACCGTATGCTCCACACTTGCCTCTACTGCGAGTGGCCGAGCTAACCTATCAACGATAGCTTCTAAGGGAACTTCTTCCCTTGGCATGCCCAACTGCTCATTCTGACTAGGTTTCTCGTACGGAAACTTCGCCGTCCGACCTGATTTCTCAGGCAGCGCGGTTGGCGTCGCCTCCACCTCGGCTAGCGCGACCTTGCCAGCATCTGCCTTGCTAGCTGCAGGCTGGTACCAGCCACCATCACCTCCACACACCTCGGAGGGCGAGTGACACGTTGGCCCAAAGCCGCCAGGAGAGGAGTTTCGTCGTCCACGAGCACCTGCTCCGGGTACTCGCGAACCACCTCGACAGCAACGTATGTGGGGAAGCTGCCGAGCATCATGAGGAAACCATGGTGGGGAAAGGCTTGCCGGCGAAGCACCCCGCATTGTCGCTCACAAAGGCGAACTCGCCGATCTTGGCAACAAGGCCAGAAAGAACACACTCAGAGGAGCCCGTCCGGATGGAAACTCCACCCAACGCCTCAATCTGCCCCACGGTGGGCGCCAACTGTCGTGGTGGGATCACGGCAGATGCCATGGGTATGGCTTAGTTGGGGCCGAATGGTCGTTGGGGGAATCCGGGGAGGGTTTATGCACTCAAGACGTGCACAAGCAAGAACATGCAAGAAACCACAAGAACATGAACAAGAAACCAAGAAAGCCAAGAACACAAAAGACACCACGATGTACCCAGGTTCGGGGCCTTCGTGAGGAAGTAAAACCCCTACTCCTGCCTTCCTCTCTCAATATATCAGTGTGTTCTCAGGTACAAGGTGCTCCTCGAGCTGTATGATGCTACCAAGTGAGAGCTCTAGATAGAAGATGAAACTATGAAGGGGGAAATGAGCTAGGGTTTTGCCGTCCTCCTCCCTGGAGGTAGAGATGCCGCATATATACACAGGCCGAAGTACATTTTTACCCCTGCCTACAACTGACAATGGCATGGCCAAAAGGTAGAAGACAAGCCTCTGCCTCCTGCCAGCTCAACGGCCGGACTGTCAGGCCAGCCAGGCCTAGCTTTCCTCTTCCGGTCATACTTCAGTAGCCTGCCGAGGTCTAGCCTGTAGACCTTTCCCGAAATAGCCGAGTCAGCTCCTAGGCCCCCGAGCTTCCGGGAAACCCGTGGACGGACCTCGCCGTCCTCTGAAGCCTCGGGCTACGAGCTCTGCGGCGCCCGTGACCTCTCTGACATGCCTCGATCCTTGCTGCCAACCTCGGATAACACTCCTGATCCTATACCTCGGTAGAGAATACCTTATTCCTGTGGTAGCTAGCTGACTGCCCCGAGGTTGATACCTCGGAGGATATACCTCGGAGATATACCTCGGACGTACACCTTACGTCGGATGACGCCTCCTGCGTCCTTGCTCAATCGTTACCTCGGACAGCTTACTACCTTAACCTTACATGTCTTACCTCATCATTACCCTACCCGGGGTAACCCCCGACAGTAGTCCCCGAAGCTGATGTGGTCTGCAGCCTCGGATGAAAGGCTGCACCAGGTTCAACCCAAAACCACATGCGTACAATGTTTTGCATGTTACCGAACCAATACTCCGAGAAATCCATCGGTCTGTTCCTCGTGCCATACTGCTTTTCCGAAGTATCCGCCGAGATCTCGGACGTCAACCCCTCGATTTCTGCATCCTTACTGACTTTGGTCAGAGACACTATTCACGTGTCCCATCCGTCACTTCCTGTCCACGACAGTAAAGCACTCGAGTGCTTTCCACCACGCGGCCCATGTCAGCGGGGATTTCCCGCTCCAGTAACCGCGCTGCACGACGGTTTGCCTCCTGCAACCGATCCTGTGGCCTGCTCGCCCACCGCTATCTTCGTTCCACGTGGGCCATTGTGCATAAACGATCCCACTCACCGCTCCGATAACCGCGCGGTAGTGCGCAGTTACCGCCCGCGGTTATAAATACGGGCCCAAGGCAGTGCTTCCCTCTTCTTCCTCATTCACTCGCCATCTCGCCTCCATTCCAACCAGTGCCGCCGCTTCCAGTTATGAGGAAACGTGTTCCGCCGCCGCCGACGAGCAGCTCCTTCGTCGCCGTTGCGACCACGTCACCGGCGCCGCCTTTCAGCACCTCATTTTCACGGTATGTACTCCCTTTCTTGATACCCTGGGCATTGCTCTAGGTTTCTTCTCTTCGCGCTTTGGTTCTTCATATGTTCTTGAATAAAACTCTATTTATCTCCTCCGGTAGATCTTACTCGCATAATTTTTGGGTAGAAATGAGTTTCATACCTCGGACAGACGTTCGCCTAGCATATATGTGCCTCTATGTACATAGATAGCCGTCCAACTCCTCCTGAGTTAGCCAGATATAGCCTTAGATTCCAGATTTACTTTTTCCTTTGCTAAACTTCTGTGCATTCTCTGCAGATTGATTCTGCCGAGATGTCTCCTCCTGAGACTTCGGAACAAACCGAGGTTCCAGACCTCGAACTGGAGGTCGGGGAACGAGCCGGCTGGGAAGGTTCGGATGTAACTCCGGACGAAATCCAGTGGCTCAGGGCGACTCGGCGGATTCCCGCCGGGTAGAGTGTCGCCTGCTAGAGGGCGAACTCGAGCCTCAAGTCAAGCAAGGGGAACGGGTGGTCTTCGTCGCGCACTTCCAGCGCGGCTTCGGACTGCCGTTAGTGATTTCTTCCGGAGCTTCCTCGACAAGTTCGGACTCTAGGTTCATCACCTCCCCGCCAACGCCATCACCACTCTCTCCTGCATCGTTTCCTTCTATGAGGGATTACCTCGGCCTCAAAGCCACGGTAGACCTCTTTTCTCGCTACTTCCAACTCAAGCGGCAAGTGATCCCGGATCCAAAGAACAAGGATCTGCCCAAGCAACTAACCGCCTGCGGAGCTGCCACCATAGCTCCTCGCCGAAACTCCATCTTCCCACGTATCACTACTCCGGACACCGTCCGCAAGTGGCTCCGGACGTGGTTTTACGTGAAGAACTCCGACGAAGAGGACCTCCTCAACCTGCCGGCGTTTAACCTCAGCCCTCCTACAGAACAGCTCAACTGGGACTACACTCCCCCTCACACCGGTGAACTCAAGTCCATCCATGGGTATATTGCGAAATGGCAGGACCCGGAGGACCCCTGGAACGACGGGAAAGCCCTGACGGCCGACGACTTGGCCTGCACATTCGTGAAACGCCGGTCTCCCCTCTCCAGGCGAGGTCTCACAAGATCTGCCACATGAGCGGTCTTTATGACCCCACCCGACATACGCATGTTGCACTGGACAATGCCGCGGTAGCTCGGCGAGTCCGAGCTATCACCAAGTCCAAGATCTCTGACGCTTGGACATGGGGAAGGGAACCCCACTACCGGACCAATCCAGCGAAACAGGTACGCTATTCCGACGTTTTCTTCGATACTCCTTTACCACCGAGGTCTTGCTACCGACGTTTATCTTGATAATTTTTCTTCCTAACTCCTTTTCATATGTCTGCCATACAGCTATTCGCCCGCCAAACCGCCGAGGATGGAGTCCATCCCGTGGACCACTTCGGCGCGGATCTCCCTGTCGAGGACCCACCATCCAACGTGGACCCTGACGACGAGGATTATATGCCCATTGCCTCGGCCCGCATCACCACCGCGGGTAAGCCTCAAGCACAAGCTTCAGTTCAAGAGATTTCGGATGACGAGGAGGGGTTCCTCGTCATGGAACCAATAAACGCAGTACCTCTCTCCCGCCTTCCTCACCTTCCGAACTTTACTCCAGCAACCAGCCGGAAACGCGCTGGTGCCGCAACTTCGGCCGCCGAACCATCCGCCACTGGAGCCTCCGGACCCACTGAGGCTCCGGTCAAGAGACGCCGGCTGAAGAAGTCCGGACTTCCTCCTCATGCCCGGGGGGGCAGGAGGCTTCCTACCTCGGATGGGTAATGCTTTGCTTCTATAGCCAACAATGTTTGTTGCTTAAACATATTATCTTGGTATTAACACTTGACCATCTTCTTTTCGTTGCAGTGCCCCCATAGACGTGGATCAGGAGGTATCCTCCATGACTGCACCCGTTGGTGCCTCTGAAGCCATGACCACCCCGACGAACTCTCGCCCCGGATCTCCTCCACCGAGGTCTGGCCCGGCCTTGGGGAAATCTGCCCCCACCCGAGGTCAGACTTCTCCGCGTCCTCAAACGGATGCGGGGATCAATCGCGCCAGAACTCCGGCTACCGCCTTGCCGGAGCCTCGACTCTCCCCCCGCAGCCAGACTGCCCGCAACCAACAGCAGCAACAGCAGAAGCATCAGCAGAAGCAACAACCCAAGAAGCAGCCCCAAAAACCAGTTCGCCAGACTACCTTGTCGTTGGAGAAGGGCAAGGAGAAAGAAAAAGAGACGGTGAAGTCTAAGGTCACCCCCAAACCAACATCTGGGTCTGGCACCCTGACTATCTCTTCTCCCTCAAGGATGCAACCGAGGTCTCCTCCCCCGGTGACACGCCGAATTCCTCCATTCGCCGCACCCATTGATGAGACTGCCCCTCCGGCCGAAGAATATGCTCGGAGGGCATCTCTTATATTGGATAACCGGCCTGCTTCAAGCTCCGAGGCTACTTTGGCCTTGGAGGCCTCGGTTAGGGGCATCGAGCAGGGCGGACCGTGGGGATTTCCTCCTCTGCGCACTGATAGTGACCAGAGCCTCGGCTCCTTGGAACACTACAATGCAGACTGGAATTCTGCAGACATGGACGAGGTCTCTTCTGCCTCCTTGACCGCCCAAGGGGACGAGCATCCTGCGGGGAGCAGCGCCTGCGCCCGACGCATGCTTGAAATGCAAACTTCTGCTTTGCTTGCTACTCGAGCTGTCAACGTAAGTTCCACTTTCTTTACTTACATGCAGTACCTCCTCTAATATCCACCATCTCCAGTCCCCGAGATTCGAGGTAAACTATTGACGCTCCGCCGGAGTGAAAATTGTTTGGCTTGAATCTTAACTCTCCATTTTCATCCGACGTATCCAATCCATTTTATCTCACTTTAGCATGCACCTCGGGTACGAGTCCCCGAGACTCCTGTCGAGGCATACCCCGGCAACATTTTCCCAATGATTTGACTACGAGTCCCCGAGACTCTTGTCGAGGTATAGCCTTTCTAACCGAGCACAAGGCCGTCCTTGTAGAAAAGAACTCTTTGGACGAGAAGCTACAACAAGAGAAAGCCGAAGTAGCTCGTCTGGTAAAGGAGCTCAAGCGCATCACTGAGCTGCGGACGTCTGAAAAAGAGCAGCTGCAGGCGGAAAAGGCCAGTGTTGTCGAAACAGAGAAGAAACTTCGGGAGGATGCCGCCAAGGATCACGAGAATGCGCTCCAGTTAGCCGAGACCCGCGCCACCTCGGCCACCGAGGCTTATGAAGCCCTTCAAGCTTCGGTTAACCAGCTCCTCCCGACGCTGCAACATATCAACCAAGAAATGGACAGTAAGCTTCTTGCCCCCCTTAGCCTTGCTTTGTCCTCAACATTACTGGCTCTTTGCCGAACTGTTTCTTTCATTATTAACAGGCTACCTCTGCAGAGCACTTCACCTACACCCAAGTCTCGGCCCGCAATATCACTGCTCGGCACAGGGAGAGGCGTAACGAACGAACCCCGATTGGACCGTTGAGGACCACATCGTGGCCATCAAGTCTCGGATCCATCCCTTGAAACCATTGGGTCAGAACTCCTCGACGCAGGTCTGTCTGCTTTCCGAGCCTTATGGCCTCTTGCCGACGCTCCCAAATCTACGCCCGAGCTCGCCGCCAAGCTTCGTGAAGCCGAACAAAGACTCCGAGAGTGGCGTTCATCTTCAGCTCGCGCTGGAGCTGATGCCGCTCTCAAATTCATCATGACTTGGTGCGAGAAGATCGACCTCGAAAAGATGGACACTCTTCGCCGAGGCTCGCCCTGGTCCTCGGACCCAATTCTCATCAAGCGCCGCGAAAAGATGGCTGCCTTCTTCGCTGGATATGCCAACACAAAGAACTTGAGCGAAGGAGACACCTACTCCGACGCCGAGGATTACGAGCCAGAAGACGAGGAATACGAAACAGAATCCGACGTCGAGGCCGAGCAAGGTGACGGCGGTGAAACCCGCGAAGCAGAAACCGAGGCTTCTCCACAACCTGATGCCGAGGTTACTGCCGACGTTGCCAGCACTTCCCAGGCTACCTCGGCTCCGGACGAAATCCCTGCTGCATCGGCTGCTGCCGACGTAATTCCTGATGCCTCGACCTGAACTTATGCTTGGCCAAAAAACTTCATTAAATCCCCGGTATGCCGGGACGCAGATGTAATCAAACTTAAGTAGTTCCTTTGCTACCTCTATTACTATTATGCTCATTCGAACCATGCTTTTCTAAGCTTTATGTCGAATCCTTTTGAATGATTGCTCGAGTTTACTTTCGTGTTTACTATATTTGGCATTCTTTGCTCTTGTCTGCCATTCTGGCGTTCGACAGTCGAGTCACAAGATTGTTGTTCATAGCATACAGTACTTGGTAAATTCCGAGGTATGTTTCAAAGTCATCCGACATAAAAAAGAAGTAAAAACAGGGGTTAGTAAACGACATATGCCGAACTGTCTTTTTGGACCGAGTCCCCGAGTTCATTTTCATGTTTCCCATGTTCTTTCGTCTTTGCTCTTGACTGCCATGCTGGCGTTCGTCAGTCGAGTCACAAGATTAGTTACATAGCATACAGTACTTGAAGTTTGAGACGAGGTTCAAAATAGTTCGGCATACGAACGAAGAAAGAGTACAAACAAAAAGAAACATGCAATCATAAGAGCGAGGCAGTCCCCGAGCTCACTCTCGAGGTGCCGAAGTTTTTATTTAAAGATCAGCCGAGGTACATACATTACTTCCTTCAACAGTAGAAGGGTCGGAGTAGAGCTACATTCCATGGACGCTGAAGCTCCGCATCGGGTCTATCCAGCCCATCTCCCCTTGGCTCCTGTGCATCTATAAGATAGTATGAATCATTGTGCAGAGCTCGGCTCACAATGTATGGTCCCTCCCATGGAGGTGACAACTTGTGCCGACCTTTGCTGCGCTGCACAAGCCTCAGCACTAGGTCTCCTTCATTAAACTTTCGGGGTTTTACATGCCGGCTTTGATAGCGTCGGAGACCCTGCTGATATATTGCTGACCGAGATAAGGCCAATTCTCTTGCTTCCTCAAGCAATCTACAGCATCTTCCCGAGCTTCTTTAGCCTCGGCTTCTGTGTACATTGCCACTCTGGGCGCATCATATTCAATGTCGGTTGGCAGCATTGCCTCGGCCCCATAGACCATGAAAAATGGCGTATAGCCAGTTGATCTGTTCGGTGTGGTCCTTAGACCCCACAGAACTGCTGGTATCTCATCGATCCAACACCCCGGTGTTTTCAACAGTGGTTCTACTAGCCGAGCTTTGATTCCGGCCAATACCAATGCATTTGACCTTTCTACTTGCCCATTAGCCTGTGGGTGAGCCACCGAGGCTACATCAAGTCGAATTCCCTTACTCATGCAGAACCGAGCAAACTCTCCGACAGCAAAGTTCGTGCCGTTGTCTGTAATGATACTATGAGGATATCCATATCTCAGGATTATTTCCTTCAAAAAGGTCACTGCCGTATGACCATCCACTTTCGGATTGGCTTCACCTCGATCCACTTAGTGAATTTGTCCACCATCACCAGTATGTGAGTCATATTGCCTCGGGCTGGCTTGAATTCTCCCACCATGTCCAGACACCAAACTGCAAAGGGCCACGTGATAGGAATGGTCTTGAGCGCCGAAGCTGGCATGTGCTGCTGCTTGGCGAACCTTTGGCACCCTTCACATTTCCGAACTATATCTTCTGCATCGGCATTGGCGGTGGGCCAATAGAACCCGTGCCGGAACACCTTGGCCACCAGAGCTCTTGTGCTGCAATGATGTCCACATTCTCCTTGGTGGATTCTAAAAGCATCTCCTTGCCTTCAGCTGGTTCGACACACCTGCAACACCTCGGTCACACTTCTCTTGTATAGCTCCTTGTTGATGATGGTGTATCCCTTAGCTCTCCTCTGGATTCTCCTTGCCTCGGTTGTATCACTTGGCAAACTTCCATCGGCTATGAAGTTCATGATCTGCTCCGCCCATTCCGGCACTGGATGCAGAGGAAAAAGCCTCTCATCTATCTCCATTGGTTCGGTCGCCATGATCTCCTTCATGATTTCCTCCACCATTGCTCGGCCAGTCCCCGAGTGTTGGTGCGAAGTCCCCGGGTCAGACCCGAAGTTCCCATCATCTACTCCATAGGAAAAGCTCCATCAGTCCTCGGATACTGCGAAGCAGTCCCCGAGTCCGGCCAAACGCATCCGACGTCTACCTCCATAGGAATAGGCTCAGACTCCGAACTTGGCGGTAAGAAAATTGACTCGGAGTCAGGAGAGGCTTGATTGAAGGAGTTCTCAAATGGTTCAGCGCTATCCCCGGTGGCACCGGTTCTTTGGATGAACCGAGCTTGACAATACGTCGGCGGCTTCATTCTCCCCCGAGGTATGTGCTTGTACTCACATCCTTCGAAGAACCCAGACACCTTTTGCACATGAAACCGATACAACTCCATGTTCGCATCCAATGCATCCCAAGTGCCGGTGGATTGATGCACCACCAAAGCTGAATCGCCGAAGCATTCTATACGCCGGACACCTATCTCCTTTGCCACCTTGAGCCCATGGATCAGGGCCTCATACTCCGCCACGTTGTTCGACGCCGAGAAATGGATTTGCAGCACATACTTCAACTGGTCTTGCTTCGGCGAGGTTAGGACTATGCCGGCACCTAATCCGACCTTGGTCTTGGACCCATCAAAGTGCATCTTCCAATAATTATAGTCCGGCAAGGGCGGCTCATATTGCATCTCGGCCCAATCGCATAAAAAGTCCGGCAGCGCCTGCGACTTGATTGCATCTCGCCTTTCATAATGCGGAGTGTATGGAGATACCTCGATCGCCCATTTGGCAACTCGCCCAGTTGCGTCCTTGCATCCGATGATCTCCGAGATTGGAGCATCACATACCACCGTCATGGGATGCTCTTGGAAGTAATGCTTCAGTTTCTTAACCGCCAGGTATACTCCGTACGTCATCTTCTGGTAGTGGGGGTAGTTTTGCTTCGACGTGGATATCACCTCGCTCAGGTAGTAGATTGGTCTCTGCACCGATTTGCCTCCTTCGTCTCGCTCCACCACCACTGCAACACTTACGACCCGGTTTGTAGCCGCAATGTATATCAACATCGGTTCATTCTGCAAAGGGGATGCCAACACCGGAGCAGTGGACAACATCTTCTTCAGCTCATTGAACGCCGCGTCCGCCTGCGGGGTCCAAGTGAAACTGGTACTTTTCTTCATAAGTTGATACAATGGTAAGGCTTTTTCTCCTAGCCGACTTACAAACCGACTTAAAGATGCAAGGCATCCCGTGAACTTCTGCACATCTTTTAAACAGTTCGGCAACTTCATTCTTTCGATAGCTCGGATCTTAGCCGGGTTAACTTCTATACCTCGGCTCGATACGAGGAAACCGAGCAATTTTCCAGCCGGGACACCAAAGGTGCACTTGTCCGGGTTAAGTTTCAACCGATACTTTCTTAAATTTGCAAATGTCTCTTCGAGGTCTTCGATGAGAGTATGCTTCTTTTTAGTTTTGATAACAATGTCATCGACATACACTTGCACATTCTTGCCCATTTGAGAATGTAAGCACTTCTGCATACACCTTTGATAAGTTGCCCCGGCATTTCTCAAACCGAAACACATGACACGATAGCAATACGCCCCGTACGGGGTAATAAAGGCAGTCTTTATTTGATCATCAGTGTTCAGTGGGATCTGGTGAAAACCAGAATATGCATCAATAAAAGACAACAGCTCACATCCAGCCGTAGAATCGATCACTTGATCAATCCGAGGTAAAGGAAAGGGATCCTTCGGGCACGCCTTGTTCAGGTTGGTGAAGTCAATGCACATGCGCCACACCTTGACTACCGCCGGTTCGTCCTTCTTTTTCTCCACGAGGACTGGATTAGATATCCAGTCCGGATGCAGCACTTCCATGATGAAGCCTGCAGCCAGTAACTTCGCCAGTTCTTCGAGTACCACCTTTCTTCGGTCATCTGAGAGCCGCCGCGTCGGTTGACGCACTGGTTTCACCTCTGGCCGAACAAACAAAGAGTGCTCTGCCAACTCCCTCGGAACACCTGGCAGGTCTTTAGCCGACCATGCAAAAATGTCCCGATTCTCACGGAGGAAGTGACAGAGCGCGCTTTCCTATTTCTCGTCCATGCCAGTACCAATGATGGCGAAACGCTCCGGGTTCTCCGAGTCCAGCGGGATTTTCTTGGTCTCCTTGGGCACCTCGAATGAAGCGCTCATGTCCGGAGTAATTAGTCCGGACATGCCGAGCTGAGTAGACTGCGCCATTGCCACCACCTTCTGAAGTTGCTTCTTCTCCGCCGCGATCACCAAGGACTCGGCTAAACTAGATCCCGCCGAGGCACATTGCATAGCCTTCTTGTAGTCACCAGAAATGGTTATTATTCCCTTGGGCCCCGGCATTTTCATCTTTAGGTAGCCACATGAGTGGAGATCATGAACTTGGCCAAGGCTGGCCTTCCCAGCAAGGCATGGTAAGGGCTCTGCAAGTCCACAACCTCGAACTCAAGACTTTCAACTCGGCTGTTATCTCGGGTACCAAAACCCACGTCGACCCAAATCTTTCCCATAGGTGCACAAGAGACCCCGGGCACAATACCGTGAAATGTACAGCTGCTAGGCTGCAACTGGTTCGGTGAGTATCCCAGCTTGACCATTGTGTCTCGGTACATGATATTTATGGCACTCCCATTGTCCACCAAGACTCGGGTGAATCTCACATTGTTGGTCGGCCCACAAAACGTCGGATCCACCACCAGTGCATAGTTTCCAGGGCTCGGCATGATCCGAGGTGTATCTTGCCTGCTCCAAGTGATCTCTTGCTCGGACCAGTTCATGTATTTCACCACCGCCGGAGTTACTGCATTCACCTCCTTGGCACGCCTCAGCATACTCTTCTTATCAGTTGACTCAGTCACAAACACCACGTAGCTCTGATGTACTTCCCTATAATCATTACCGGGGTTCTCATACCTCTGATTCTCAAAGGACCACGTTTGGCTTTGGCCGGCACCACCGTTGTTGTTGTTGCCCTGGGCACTCACTGCATTCACCGGTTTCGCCTGCACCGTCTTCTGGTTTTGGGCCGCATGCACCGGGGTTGAATTTGCTCCGGTTAAGCTCTGATTCTGCGCCGCTATGGTCGGCTTATGCTGCTGCTGCGCGTTCGGATATTGAGGTCTACGCCATTGGTTCGGTGGCCCACTCCGGTTTGCCCCAGCTTTCGCCCCTTCTGCAGCGGTTCGGTGATGAAAACTACACTGCAGAGTGGTATGGTTGGGTGTTTGCCATTCCTGCCATGATAGATACATGGTCCATTCACCAATGACTCGTAAGTCACAGGTGGTCCGGCCTCCTGCCACTGCTTCGCACCACCTCCCTGATTCTGGTTCTGGTTCGGAGTCCACGCCTGACCCTCAGTCTTCGGTTTCTGGGCGCCTCCAGGTCCGGACTGACTTGGGTTTACAGCATTGACTTGGAAATCTGGTTCTCTCCTCTTCTGCCCGAACTCTTGACGGTTATCAAACCTCGGTCCGTTGTTGCGGTTGTTCATCGGATTCCTCCTGTTCCGGGCATTCCCATCCAGCAGAGGCTGCATCGGATCGCCAAGGGCATAGGAATCAGCTATCCGAATCGTCTCGGCCAGAGTCTTTGGCATATCTCTCTGGAGCCTCTGCCACAACATGCTACCATACCGACATCCATCAGCAAACCACGCTATAGCCTGTGCTTCGATAACTCCCTCACAGGAGTTCCGAACATTGCTCCACCGAGTCAAGAATTCTCGGTCAGTCTCATTGTCCTCCTGCTTGCACGCCTGCAAAAGCTGAGGTCGGTTTGGCCTCTGTAAGTGCTGGCGAAGTTGCTATTGAATGCCTCCTCTAAATCCAGCCAGCAATCGATGCTATTCTCCGGCAATTGTTCAGCCAGATCCGAGCAGGACCTTCCAACATGTGCGGGAGATACCGGACCGCCCATCGGCGATTGCCCCCCGCAATGTATACTGCTGAAACATAATCAGCTAGCCAATCTTGCGGCTTGGTGCTCCCATTGTACGGCCTGGTACTCCGACCCAACTGAAACTGAGACACTGGTGGAGGTGGTTCCTTCATGATCCGAGGTCCAAAACACGCCGGACCAGGAGGGCCTTCCTCTCCAACTTCTCGGACATGTAAATCCGATCTAGCTTGTAGCGCGTCACCTGTAGGCAACGTCCGAGCTCCGATACGCTCTCCCAATGCACCATCCACTCTATAGAATCCAGCCCGCTCCATGGCTGAATTTCCATCATCATATCGGTCGCCACCTCGACCGACGTTCTTCGGCTGCGGAACATACTCCGGCTCTTGCTGATACTGCTCCTGCGGCCGGGGTTGCTGCTGATGCCTCGGGGGCTGAGGTGGTTTACCTCGGCCAGCCGACGCTGCTTGCCCACCGTTCTGATTTCCCTGAGCTGAACGGCCTTTAGCTCGGCTTGCATCACCTGGGCCGGGGTCTCCATTGGCTCGGCTAGCGTCGCCGACCTTTTGCTTCCCAGCTAACACCGGATCGTACACTTGCAGCTGCATCTCCTTGTTCCGACCTGAAGTGACACTCCGGGCACGATCGGCTCCTCCGACGTGTGGAGACGAGGCTTGCCCCTTGGACCCCTGGCTAACTGGCCTAATCGAATGGACCGCCTGCGAACCGCCAAGCCCGGCCTTGCGGAGGGCTTCATTTTGCTTGCTGGCCACATGCACTAACTCATTGAGCCGCTTCTGCTGCTCACGCCATGCATCTCCGGTCAACTCCGATAGCCCGGCCCTTACTGCTTCGGCTGCTCTAAGGTTCTTAGCTGGTGAACTATACACCGGCCTACCAGTAGCCGACCTGCTACTTGTTGCCTTACTCGAGCCCGAGACTGCAGCCCTAACCATCTCCTCATAGAGGTCCTTGCCTCGGTTGAACAGAGCAGCTTTCTTACGCCGCACAACCGGAGTAAAACCATCCTCTATACCATGTGCAGCATTGTACTCCTTCTGCTCCATATCGAACTGCTGCTTAGCCTCGGCCAGCAACCGAGCTTCTCTCACTCTCTGGCGCTCTGCCTCTAACCCGGCCACCGTATGCTCCACACTTGCCTCTACTGCGAGTGGCCGAGCTAACCTATCAACGATAGCTTCTAAGGGAACTTCTTCCCTTGGCATGCCCAACTGCTCATTCTGACTAGGTTTCTCGTACGGAAACTTCGCCGCCGACCTGATTTCTCAGGCAGCGCGGTTGGCGTCGCCTCCACCTCGGCTAGCGCGACCTTGCCAGCATCTGCCTTGCTAGCTGCAGGCTGGTACCAGCCACCATCACCTCCACACACCTCGGAGGGCGAGTGACACGTTGGCCCAAAGCCGCCAGGAGAGGAGTTTCGTCGTCCACGAGCACCTGCTCCGGGTACTCGCGAACCACCTCGACAGCAACGTATGTGGGGAAGCTGCCGAGCATCATGAGGAAACCATTGGTGGGGAAAGGCTTGCCGGCGAAGCACCCCGCATTGTCGCTCACAAAGGCGAACTCGCCGATCTTGGCAACAAGGCCAGAAAGAACACACTCAGAGGAGCCCGTCCGGATGGAAACTCCACCCAACGCCTCAATCTGCCCCACGGTGGGCGCCAACTGTCGTGGTGGGATCACGGCAGATGCCATGGGTATGGCTTAGTTGGGGCCGAATGGTCGTTGGGGGAATCCGGGGAGGGTTTATGCACTCAAGATGTGCACAAGCAAGAACATGCAAGAAACCACAAGAACATGAACAAGAACCAAGAAAGCCAAGAACACAAAAGACACCACGATGTACCCAGGTTCGGGGCCTTCGTGAGGAAGTAAAACCCCTACTCCTGCCTTTCCTCTCTCAATATATCAGTGTAGTTCTCAGGTACAAGGTGCTCCTCGAGCTGTATGATGCTGCTCAAGTGAGAGCTCTAGATAGAAGATGAAACTATGAAGGGGGAAATGAGCTAGGGTTTTCCGTCCTCCTCCCTGGAGGTAGAGATGCCGCATATATACACAGGCCGAAGTACATTTTTACCCCTGCCTACAACTGACAATGGCATGGCCAAAAGGTAGAAGACAAGCCTCTGCCTCCTGCCAGCTCAACGGCCGGACTGTCAGGCCAGCCAGGCCTAGCTTTCCTCTTCCGGTCATACTTCAGTAGCCTGCCGAGGTCTAGCCTGTAGACCTTTCCCGAAATAGCCGAGTCAGCTCCTAGGCCCCCGAGCTTCCGGGAAACCCGTGGACGGACCTCGCCGTCCTCTGAAGCCTCGGGCTACGAGCTCTGCGGCGCCCGTGACCTCTCTGACATGCCTCGATCCTTGCTGCCAACCTCGGATAACACTCCTGATCCTATACCTCGGTAGAGAATACCTTATTCCTGTGGTAGCTAGCTGACTGCCCCGAGGTTGATACCTCGGAGGATATATCTCGGAGAATATACCTCGGACGTACACCTTACGTCGGATGACGCCTCCTGCATCCTTGCTCAATCGTTACCTCGGACAGCTTACTACTTTAACCTTACATGTCTTGACCTCATCATTACCCTACCCGGGGGTAACCCCCCGACAAGTCGCCTGGCAGATTCGACTATGAATCGCGGTCGTTGTTAATATTGGTAAGTCGCACCCCATTATTAGTCGCTATGCAGGCGTCTTGAGCTGATCACGCATCCCATACTTTTTGCTTTTTCTGTTCTCTGCTCAATCTTCCTTCCTTTGCACCATCAGCTAGAACTTGATTTCTTGGAAGAGTCCCTCGCAGCAATTATAGCAAGCTAGTGACTTCACTTTTCTCCCGCGTGTGACTTACTAGTACCAATCACTCACGTCTTTGGCTTTTAGTTGAAGTCGCGCCATGCATGCTATGATGCAGCGATGTAGTGACTCGAATTGCTGCCTTCTCCTGTTTTATCGTGGGGTTGTGCCATGCAACTCTGAATTTCTTTCTTGGTCCTCACGTGAATTTTCTTGGATCTGTCGGTTTTGTTGCAAGACTTTTTATTTGCATCATACGGAAGCATCAGAACTGATCCATCTCAAAGTCCCTCTTGTGCTGATCTGATAGATTAGTGCCAGCAGAAACCAAGACGAACTCAACTCTGGCATTGATTCGCACGGGCAATATTTCCATGCGATGATTCGGGATTCGATGAATGTGCATGGCACGCTGCCAAATAACTTCAATCTGATAAATATGACCAACCGCACGTAAAGGTTTCGTTGATGGCAATTCCGTACGCACGAATGTCGTTAAGTATGTCCAGGCACATGAGTCACCTGGCTGATGCGACAATGAGTCGATGCCGCCTGCTGATTTTAAGGAGTCGCTGCTGAGACTAGCGTTGACGATACAGCGTGAGCCGCGGCTGTCAGCTGATGTTGAGCCATCGACGAAGTCGTCTGGGTACCCCTTATCTGACTGCCGGCTTGGCCCACACATGTACGTGCTCCGTTTGATGCACGCATTAATATTTTCTGTCTTTTTCTTTTGGAGATCAGCGTCCTTGGAACTTCGGAACGATCTTTCTATTTAGGAATCAGCATGTTGATCCCATCAAGAGGATTTTTTTTAGTCGCACGTCCCGTGGCATGGCTAGTTGAGTTGCCTTTTTCAATTCTTCAAGAGCCATGCCGTACTTTATTTGGTTTGCTCCTAATGCCTTGATTTGATTCTTCGGAAAGTCCTGTCCGTAGTGCTTGAACTCCTCATTGAGTTTGATTCGGACAAGAACTATGTCATGCCGATTTGATGCTTTCCTTTTTTGACTCACGGACTCGCGCAGATGCAAAAATTGCTCCAGTGTTTGAGTCGCTGACGGAGATTTAACCGTTGGAATTGTCTCAAATTTCTTGGAGGGCTTCGGGATTGTATTCCGCAGGTTTCCACTGGAGGGATCTTCGAATTGATGTCTGAGTCGACCTCGGTAATTATTTTCCCAAAGTTGCACGGAGTTCCGTCAGTTTTTGACAGGGCTTCAGTGTTTGAGTCACCCACGGAGATCTAACCGTTGGAATCCGATGCGCTTTGGACAGCTGGTAGGAAACTCGATTGCGCATCTTTCCACCGAACGGATCGTCGATGTGATTCCCGAGACGTCGTCAGGGTCAGTCGCAGCGCGGACGTTGTCTGCTGCCCCTGATGTAGATGTTGGCATTGTCGAGCTTGAAACGGCGTGGCAATCAAGTCACCGAGAATGTTGAAGTCGCCGAGCTTGAATCGACGATGAGATCCTCTGTCCCTGGCACAGATCCAGCGCGAAACGTGACGCTCTTGACCGCAGGCCCCACGGTGGGCGCCAACTGTCATGGGTTTGTCACGTCAGGTGTCATGGAGATGACTTCGTAGAGTTGGGGATTAAGCGATCGAGCGTCTCCGAGCTAAAGATCACAGGACACGAGGAAGACAATGTTTTTTACCCAGGTTCGGCCCCTCAATGTGAGGTAAAGACCTACGTCCTGCCTATCCTAGATTGGTATTGATATGAACATGGTGTTACAAGGGTTGGCGATCGATGTGTCGAGTCGCCTATCTCTGGATGTATGAGGGCTTTTTAGCTTGCGTTCTAGGTCCTTGGAGTCCACCTTATAAAGACGGTGGCTCGCAAGGTTATAAGGAAACTTCTCTCTGAAGAAAAGTATGAGCCGGAGTCCTACTTGGGGACAAATCATATATCTTGTCTTCCAAGTCAAGTTATCTTCGAGCTTCTGGATCCTTCCTCATGATCTTGAGTCGGCCCATATTTGTGCAAACCCAATAGTGGTGCGACTTTTAATAAGTCGCGCTTTGCTTGAATAAGTCGCGGGATAATTATTCCCCCGCCAGCGCGGGCCCACCCTGGGCCGCGCTCTAGTGTGGCGTGGCCCCCTGGTGGGTCTGCTCCGACTCCCCTTTGGACTCCGTGATCTCCTCGTGATATTATTGACGATGTCTTTTGTTTCGTCCAATTCCGAGAATATTTCCTTAATAGATTTTCTGAAACCAAAAACAGCAGAAAACAGGGAACTGACACTGTGGCATCTTGTTAATAGGTTAGTCCCAGAAAATGCATAAAAATGATATAAAGTGTAACCAAAACATGTAGCAATTGATATAATAACAGCATGGAACATCAAAAATTATAGATACGTTTGAGATGTATCAAGCATCCCCAAGCTTAGTTCATGCTCGTCCTCGAGTAGGTAAACGATAAAAACAGATAATTTTTAAGTGACATGCTACCAACACAATCTTTGATCAAATAACAATATAATGCACATGATCTGAATGAAGTGATCCAAGCCAATGGTCTATAGTTTGCAAGCAAGTAAATAAAGAGTAAACATAAGTGATCACACAAGTGCAAATTTCATGAATAACACTATAAAACATTTAGAGATATAATAGTCTAACATAATAGTTAGTTCACAGCAGCAATAATTCTCAACATGAAAGTGTTTGTATCAACACAAAGGAAGATAATAGCTTCAGCTTTTGCTTCAACTTTCAACATGTATATCATATAGATAATGTCAATGCAAAGAATATGATCAACCAAACACAAAGTTATGTAAAAACTTTTATACTGGAGTTGACAATGATGTTTGCGTAATTAGACAGAAAGAAGTGGGCAAACTGACTCAACAAAAAAGTAAAAGAATGGCCCTTCGCAGAGGGAAGCAGGGATTAACATCATGTGCTAGAGCTGTAGTTCCCGAAGGCATATAGAGAGCATAAAATATTGTTTTGTAAGGTAATGGTGTATACAGGTGTCAACAAATCAAATAGCAGGTACTTGTCATCTTCCATGGCTAACTAACTTTTAGAGCGGTTCCGAGAGTTTTTAGGACTGCACTTGTAACAAGCACTTATTGGTGACACTCCTCCCAACCATTTACTTTCCACAAACCATGGCTAACCGAATCCTCGGGTGCCCACCAACATTCACCATGGAGGAGTGTCTATTTATTTATTTATAGGGTGGACTAACCAGCTCTTTAATGCAAAATAAAAGGTGGAGAAGCAGATGAAGCTGCCAATCCTTGTAAATCAATTAGCATGGAAGATGACAAATCTCACTACTACGTCCTTATGAGCTTTTCAAGTAGTGACACAAAAAGGAAATGTAACGGTTTTGAGTAGTTAGTAGATAGCACATGAAGAAATTTACTTGGAATGGTGAAAACACCACATAATAGGTAGGTATGGTGGACACAGGTGGCATGGATTTGGCTCAAGGTTTTGGATGCACAAGAAGCATTCCCTCTTAGTACAGAGTTTAGGCTAGCAAAGTTATTATAAGCAAACATCATTATCAACTAGAATAGCAAGAGTGTACATAAAACACAAGGTTTGACGAACCATAGACTCCCACTGTCTTCCTTGTTAACACATAGCCTTCATCCAAAAATTATCTAGACTACTATGGACTTCCAATCATGCAACAGATTATTATAGCAGAAAATCCTTATAGTAGTTCTTCATTAATAGCCATTACTTACATGATGCACAAGCTTAAACATTAATTACTTGACAGCTCAAAACAATTGGCAAGCATCAAATTACGTAAGACAACGATCTAAAAAGATTCATATAAGCATTTTATACCACTACCACATGCATAGCATTTTTCTGGTCCAACCAAACACCAATCAACTTATTTGACAACTCTCCAAACAGATATAAGTGAAGCAAGAGAGTACTTTCTTCAAAAGAAACTGAAAGCTCTAACAAGAGATGTATGAAAAACTGAGAGCTAACATCAATAACAACAACTAGACAGGAATACTCAACAAGTATAAGTGAAGCACAAGAGTATTCTAATGAAAAGGTGGAGCGTGTCTCTCTCCCAAACATGAATGCTAGGATCCAACAAGTATAGCACATCAAACAAAACAAAACAAACTGAAAACAAAAACACACTGACGCTCCAAGGAAGAGTACACTAGTATGAAGCAATAAAAATATAGCACCATTAGAGATGACCTGATAATTTGTAGATGAAGAAGGGGATGCCTTGGGCATCCCCAAGCTTAGATGCTTGAGTCTTCTTGAAATATGCTGGGGAGGTAAGCCTCCCCAAGCTTAAGCTCTTCACTCTTCTTGATCATGTAATATCATTCTCCTCTATCAACACTTGAAAACTTCCTTCACACCAAAACTTAACAGCTTTTCTCATTAGCAGGTTAGTGCACTAAAAGATAATACTTCAAAGTTCTAGCAAAGACAAAGCTTACAAGCCAACTATTTTAAACATTATCCACTGTTACTAGGCTCAAGTGGGCACTTTTACACGAAAAGAAACCACTTAAAAACTTGTAAAAGAGAGAATGCAAAATAAAAGACAGAATCTGTCAAACCAGAACAGTCTGTATTGACGAATTTTTTCGAGGCACTTACGATGCTCAGATGAAAAACTTTTGAAATAATGAAAGTTGCGTAACATCATCAGGAACATGCACAAAAAATTCAGCATTTTTCGATTTTTTCTGATTTTCTACTGAATTAAACGGTGACGAACAGCAATCTGTCCCAATGCAGTCCCGAAAATAAAAACCAACTTTGCATTAGTAACTCTCCTTGGCACAACAAAACAGCAAATAAAAGATACAAAGGAGTTGCTGCAGAGGTAAACAAGCATCCTTGACTCAAGAAAACAAAAACAAAACAACAAATAAAAACATTGGTTATATCCCAGAAGTGCTTTTCTTTAATGCCTTTGAGCTAGGCATGAAGAGATGCATCAAGTATTGTCAAGACCAGAAACATCAAGGTTCCCAAAAGCTTCAGATAAATCATAATTCACAACAAGAGGGGTTTTCATTTTAGCTAGTTCTTGAGAAGAAAACTTGAGAGGCCCACTGCAAACTTTATTAGTAAATTCATAAAATCCATTATCCAGCACATCAGAAGTTGAAAGTTTTGGTTTAGGCCCCTTAGGTACATACATGAATTTCTTTCCTTTATCTAGAATATACCCTTGCTTCTTAGTTTTGAAAGAGGAAAAAGTATTACTCATGGTGTCAATGACTTCCTCTATCTCCTCAATACTAGAGTTTTGATCATGATTTTTAAAGCAAGTTTCTAGAGCAACAATTCTTTTATTAAGATCTTCCAAGGATTTATCAAATTTTTCAGTGTTCTCAAGTAGTTTTTCAAGCTTAACATCAATACTTGGAAGATTCTCTACAACCTCAAGCTTTTTCATAACATCCTCAAGAGAGACTTCAATTTTAATTTCATTAACAGGTGGTATTCCTACTAGACTTTCAAGGATGTAGCTAGCCTCTAGAGCACTGTTCCTAGGAAGTTACCCCCTGTCAAAGTGTCCAAAACATATCTATACCAATTGGTAATGCCAACATAAAAGTTCCTAAGAAGGATTGTAGTGGAATGTTTTTTAGCACACCTATGATGAGCATTACTAATTCTGTACCAAGCATCTTTTAAACTTTCTCCCCCTTGTTGCTTAAAAGATCGAACCTCAACCTCAGGAGATGAAACAAAATAAGAAGAACCAGACATGATGAGCAAACCGAAATAGTAAACTAGATGCAGGAATTTAATTTTTTGGGTTTTTGATTTTTAACAGCAAGCAAAACAAAAATAAAACAAGACAAAAAACAAAGTAAAGAGATTGGAACTGAGAGACTCCCCTTTCCAATAGCCTCCAAGTCCCCGGCAACGGCGCCATAAAACAGCTTGATGGTTACGTGTTGGTGAACCCCAAGAGGAAGGTTATGATGTAGACAGCAGAAGTTTTCCCTTGAATAATCTACCCAAGGTTATCAATCCAGTAGGACTTGACGATCTATCGGAATGTTGTTGATGTTGACTCCCCCTGCCGCTAGGGAGCTTGCACCAACGTGGAATCTGCACAGACACAAACCAGAACTTTGCCCAACACGAAACAGAGAGGTTGTCAATCTCTCCGGTCTTGCAGAAACAAAGAGTTAAACGTATGGTGTGGAAAACAGCAGAAAAAACAGCAAGTAACAGGAAACAGATGATTGCAGTAGGTTGTGTAAACAGTATGAGGAAATTGGACCAGGGTCCACAGTTCACTAGTGGTGTCTCTCTCAGAACAGATAACTAGCATGTTGGGTAAACAAATTACAGCTGGGCAATTGACAAATAGAGAGGGCATAACAATGCAATACATGCCAAGATGTCTACTATGAAATCTAGTTGGGCATTACAACAAAGTACATAGACCGTTATTCCAACAGCATCTATGCCTAAATAATCCACCTTCAAGGCAGCATCCGCATCCTGTTCAGTATTAAGTTGCTAACAACAGATTATTGCATGAAGTAAAGTGTGTAATGTAATCAATACAAGTGCCCTTGGACACTGCACCAATGTTTTATCCCTAGTAGCAACAACACATCTACCATCTTAGACCTTTCTGTCACTGATCCAGATATCTAGAGACTGAACCCACTATCGAGCATAAATACCCCCTCTTGGAGACACAAACATCTACTTGGCCAAAGTATCTACTAGCAACGGAGAGCATGCAAGATCAAGAGCACATAGATAAACAACTTGAATAAACATGGTATCAATATTCATCGGATCCCAGCAAACACAACATCTAGCATTACAATAAGATGATCTTGATCATGTTAGGCAGCTCACAAGATCTAAACATGGAGGCACAAGGTAGAGAGACAACCATCTAGCTACTGCTATGGACCCGTAGTCCAGGGGTGGACTACTCACGCATCACTCCGGAGGCAGGCATGGTGATGTAGAGCCCTCCGGTGATGATCTCCCCTCCGGCAGGGTGCCGGGAAGAGCTTCAGAACTCCTCTGATCTGAGATTGACGATGACGGCCGCGACGGAACTTTTCGTGGAATATGATCGACCATAATAGGGTTTTCGCGTCGCGGAGAATATATAGGCGAAGAGGCGGCGTCGGTGGCCGAGGGGGGCCACCACACCATAGGGGGCGCGGGCTCACCCTGGGCCACGCCCTAGTGTGGCGTGGCCCCCTGGTGGGTCTGCTCCGACTCCCCATTGGACTCCGTGATCTCCTCGTGATATTATTGACGATGTCTTTTGTTTCGTCCAATTCCGGGAATATTTCCTTAATAGATTTTCTGAAACCAAAAACAGCAGAAAACAGGGAACTGGCACTGTGGCATCTTGTTAATAGGTTAGTCCCAGAAAATGCATAAAAATGATATAAAGTGTAACCAAAACATGTAGCAATTGATATAATAACAACATGGAACAACAAAAATTATAGATACGTTTGAGACGTATCATGGACCAAGTCCACGGTGACAGAGGAGCTGCTGCAGCAATATGAAAATAGCGGCAAACTCCCCTCCAAGACTGAGATCCAATGGCGCGCCGCCGGCGAGGAAATCCGTCACAGGCCAAAGGATGGCGAGATCGTTGTTCTTCTTGACCATGTCATTCGTGGTCTTCGTCCTCCAGGTTCTCTGTTCTTTCGCCAAGTCTTTAAATACTTCGGCCTCACAACTCTAGATGTAGCTCCCAACTCAATCCTTAACATCAGCATCTTTGTTGTTTTCTGTGAGGATTACCTCCAAATGGCTCCAAGTTTAGAGTTATTTCTTGAAATCTTTTACTGCAATCCCCAAGGCCACAAAGATCTTCCTTTAGGCTATTACGGCGGGGTTTCCATCCAGCGCCGGAAAGAATGCGACTTCCCGGCTCTTCTTTTGGCCAGCCATCCCAAGGGGCACTACAAGGGAATAGCCCTTCTGTGGCGCACCCACTTTGCCATTCTGTGGCGCATGGTGGGTGCGCCACAGAACCGTCGCCACAAAAATATATTTCTGTGGCGCACCCCCAGATGCGCCACACAAAACAACAATTCTGTGGCGTACCCCTTACCCCGGTGCGCCACATATTTTTTTTTGAATTTTAAAAAAAAGGGCGGCCAGATCTAGATCTGGATTTTCATTAAATTCAAAAAATCCAAAAATTAAAAAAAAAACAAAAAATTCAGAAAAATACAGAAAATGAAATAATTTGGAAAACCCTGAATATTTGAATTTTTTAACATTTTTAACACTCGAAGCATATCTCAAATGATGACTTTCCAGTAGGTCACCCATCCTCAGATTGCTCCAACCCAAGCACGCTTAACTTCTAGATTATATTCAATTCAACTACCCTCATGCTACTCAAGTTCTTATTGATAATAGTATCATATCAACCCTCTTAACCCTTGTGTATGTGTATATATGTGTGTGTAGTTTATGTGTGGTATGTGTATATATGTGTTTTTAAAATTCAAAAAAATTAAAAACTTGAGAAGGAAGTTCAAAAAATCTACAAAAATTCAAAAAATCCAGAAAACTTCAAAAAATCCAAAAAATCAACAAATCCAAAAAAATGAAATTTTTAATTTTTTGAATTTTTTTATTTTGTAGAAAAAAATCTTCTTTTTGAAATAATTTTTTTCCTTTTGGAATTTGAATGATCTGAGAAAAGTTCACCGGGTAAACCCGCCATTGCTAGGGTTTGCTCCACTACTCCATATCCAAAAATTGTCATCACCAGAGCTCGGGTGCCATGGGGAAGGACAAGGTGAAGGCCGGTGGTCCCGAGGCTGCGAAGAAAACCACCGGTGGTGCTTCGGGCTCCGCCGCAACTCCGCTGCCCGTGCCAGTCAACTGGACCAAGTCCACGGTGACGGAGGAGCTGCTGCAGCAATATGAAAATAGTGGCGAACTCTCCTCCAAGACTGAGATCCAATGGCGCGCTGCCGGCGAGGAATTCCGTCCCAGGCCAAAGGACGGCGAGATCGTTGTTCTTCTCGACCATGTCATTCGTGGTATTTGTCCTCCAGGTTCTCTGTTCTTTCGCCAAGTCTTTAAATACTTTAGCCTCACAACTCTAGATGTAGCTCCCAACTCAATCCTTAACATCAGCAACTTTGTTGTTTTCTGTGAGGATTACCTCCAAATGGCTCCTAGTTTAGAGTTATTTCTTGAAATCTTTTACTGCAATCCCAAGGCCGCAAAGACCTTCCTTTAGGCTATTACGGCGGGGTTTCCAGCCAGCGCCGGAAAGAATGCGACTTCCCGGCTCTTCTTTTGGCCAGCCATCCCAAGGGGCACTACCAGGAATAGCCCTTATGTGGCGCACCCACTTTGCCATTCTCTGACGCATGGTGGGTGCGCCACAGTACCGTCGCCACAAAAATTTATTTCTGTGGCGCACCCCTACCCCGATGCGCCACAGAAAAATTCAGAAAATGAAATAATTTGGAAAACCCTAAATATTTGAATTTTTTGAACATTTTTAACACTCCAAGCATATCTCAAATGATGACTTCCCAGTAGGTCACCCATCCTCAGATTGCTCCAACCCAAGTACGCTTAACTTCTAAGTTCTATTCAATTCAACTACCCTCATGCTACTCAAGTTCTTATTGATAATAGTATCATATCTACCCTCTTAACCCTTGTGTATGTGTATATATTTGTGTGTAGTTTATGTGTGGTATGTGTATATATGTGTTTTTAAAATTCAATAAAATCAAAAACTTGAGAAGGAAGTTCAAAAAATCTACAGAAAAAATTTCGATATCGTATGCAAAAGTTATGGCCGTTCAATTTTTTTCCGTTTTTTTGCAGAAAAAGGTCAAAATTCATATTTCAAAATTTCTATACCAACTAGACACTAAAACCTAAGTATATCTCAAAGGATTTTATTTTTTGAAGGTTTTATCATTTTCGTTTCTTTTTTGTAAAACTGAAAAGGCGATCCACTTGGGGTGGGTGGGATCTGATTTTAAAAATAAATTATGTGGCGCATGGGGCATGGTGCGCCACAGAAGTTCTGATTTCTGTGGCGCATGGCCTCATGCGCCACAGAATTTGCCTTTCTGTGGCGCATGCCAACCCATGTGCCACAGAAAGGTCAAATTATGTGGCGCATCTGGCCCATGCGCCACAGAAAAGTCACCAGAGGATGCAATCCAAACATTGGTGGTGGGCCCCACCTTATTTCTGTGGCGCACCATGCTGCGTGCGCCACCGAAAGTAGGCATTCTGTGGCGCATGGGACCTCCATGCGCCACATAATGTGAAACTTTCTGTAGCGCACCAGCTTAGGTGCGCCACAGAATATTTTTTGTGGCGCACGGCTCAATGGTGCGTCACAAAATGTGGATCAACAGAAAGGCTATTTCCTAGTAGTGGGGTGGCAAAATTCATACTTTTACTGCAAGGATACTTCTCCTAAGGGTGACGACGCCCACTTCCCGGCTTTCCGGAACTCCCCCTTGATCTTTGACGCCAAGATGAACATGTTCGCCTATGAAGAAGACCGAGTCTTGGTCCAGCCCATTCTTCGCCGAGCCCGGGCTCTGCTCGCCCACGGCCTCACTGGCGTGGACCTTCTCCCCAAGCTTCGCCACCAAGAGCAAGTGAGTGGCCATCGCCCGCCAAATCTTCCACTTTGTCTCCTACCGGGTCTCCTATCAAGTCTCTCGGCTCTTCTCCTACCTCAGCCACAGCCACAAACGATGACGTGCAAGTACTTGGATCCCAGAAGACCAAGGAAACTGGCCCTTCGACTGTTATCGCCAAAGTGCACGAACCGGATGTAAAGGCAGAAGCAAGCAACCGGAACAAGGACCCGGTTATTTATACTGGATTACCGACTCTCAATACTATGGAGACGCCTTCTCTTATTGTTGAATACTTCTCCTGGGTTTCCCAACACTGGGGTCTTGAAGGTGACTTCGTGAGCACCATCCAGAAGCGCCATGAGGTAACATTTAGCTTCTTTATCTTTACTAATATTGTAGCCCCCAAGCTCCAAGTTTAATTGACCTGTTTATAAGCTTGGTGCTTCATAGAAAAATATGATAAAACCTTCAATATAGAGTAGCCCCCAAGTGCCGGGTTGCATGTTTACAGCATCCTAGGACTTAATAATTTGGTCATTCATAATTACCATCTGCAAAAAAAACTTAAAACACTGTAGCCCCCAAGTGTCGGGTTGTCCTGCCTGCA
Source organism: Poa pratensis (assembly GCA_947311845.1). Lineage (NCBI taxonomy): Eukaryota > Viridiplantae > Streptophyta > Magnoliopsida > Poales > Poaceae > Poa > Poa pratensis. Next base: position 2,948,665 of record CAMZMU010000064.1, on the reverse strand, counting down.
GCAACCTGGGACTAAAAATATGCTCTTGATTTTTTTTTGAATTTGGCACGTGTAGCCCCCAAGTGTCGGGTTGTCTTGCCTGCAGCAACCTGGGACTCATCTTTTGTACATCAACATCATTTGCTATGACTGGTTAAATATTGATACTGTAGCCCCCATGTCCCATCTTATCTGCTCTTTCAGTAACTTGAGGGTCCCAAATAGGAAACTTTATGTAATCTTCCATTTCCAGCAATATGTGGCCCAATCCACATAGGAAATTAATCAGCTCAAAGAACAGCTTGCCGGAGAGACCCGGCTGAAGGATGAAGCCTTGAAGAAAATCCAATCCCTCGAAACTTCCTTGTCACAAGTCACAGAGGAAAACTTCTCCATGAAAAAAGGACATGGAAGAACACGAGGAAAACTGGAAGACCCGGCTCGAGGTAGCTGAGAAAAAATTGGCTGACATGGAGAAGGCCCATAAATCCTTTGCTACATTACTTGACGGTGTAGTGACTGCCATCTGGGGTAAGATCATGTTTCTGTATTATACCTTTCTCAATAATTTTGCGAATCTTTGTTCTAAACCCGGTTTCACTTATACAGGCTCACGTAATGCTATGACGTTGCTGCCATCTGATATAAAGCTGCAAGGAGTTCTTCCTCTTGTACGCCAACTGTACTACGGAGCCGGGCGTGCCATTGCCACCACTCGCGGCCTGGCCTCTCCTCCCAGTAACCTGAGACCATTTTGGCTCATCTTTCTACTGTCCCAGAGTGGTTCACCCGGTTTGAAATTATCCAGCTGCCGTAAAGGTGCTATGAGGGTCTTGGCTTTGGCCAAGGCTTATTATCCAGACATTGACCCGGCACGGCTTGCTGGCGGGTTTCCTCAGTTCAATGCTGACAATATTGCCTTCTCGAACAAAGATTGGGCCAAAGTTGACAAGGAGACCCGGCATTATGCTACACTGATCGCGGAGGGACTTGACCTAAGCAAGTACCAATGCGGTTTTGACAGCCGGGCAAGGCGCATTGCCACTGATGATCCAACTCCGGTCAGTTTAGCCCCCAGGCAGATCCGCCACGATTTCGCTGCAAACAAGATCACTGGCACTGGTACCCCAAGCATTCCTCCTCCAAGTCGGCCCAACATTGAAGATGACGACCCACCGAATGATGCCCTTACTCTGATTTGCTGGGAGAGCCTGGCCATAACCTTTGGAGGGGAAACAACAACTAAAGGCGCACGACGTGACCCGAAATCTGCTGCAACAGAAGCCCCCTGGACTCAAGAGCCATCGTCAATGACTAAAGAACCGGCAGCCACCACAAGAGGGGACCCGGCGACATCGGTCGAAGGAGGCCCAAGTGTTACCAGAGATGATGACTCGGCCAATACTTCAAACAAGGATCCGGCTCCAGATGCTATGGCTTAACTTGTGCCTGCAGGTGTTATGTTTCCCTGCATAAAAACAATCTCATTTGGCCCTGATGGGTGGTTGATGTAATAACTTAATACTTTCAGTCTCATATTTTGATGGTGTGCCTGTACACCTTTGAAAAAATGCTTGATATGTAATGAACTTAAGCTTTCGCCCGTTCTGCAAAGTTTGTGGTTTTGATGACCCTTTTGGTTTGTTTGAACTGTAAGCCGGTTTTCGCATGGATTTTCACTGTTGCAACCTCTCTGTTAAAAGCAGGGTCAGTCAAGTCCCCATGGGCTTCATGACTGATTGAATTCACAGGCATGCAATCAGGCCATATAATTGCGAGTCACATCGAGTTTTAAGTTAGATAACCAAGAAAATACTGGCTCTAAGATTGGCCGGGTCATGAGATTACAGCCGTACTTTTTCATAAGTAATCAGCCCCCATGACCTAAGTGGCTTATTTGCCGGGTCTTTAGTTTACAACTGCGCTTTTCAGGCGATCAGCCCCCAAGACCTAAAAATATGATTGCTTTGCAACAGCCACGACAGGTTTCCCAGTGGGAGATCTCACGTTATGAATTGAATAAAACAATGTAAATCTAACTAAGCACATAAGATAAACTGAAAAGTAAAAGTGCAAGGGAAAGGTGAGATTTTTCTGTCAAACTTCACTATATTCATATAGTAGGTCAACAAGCCGCCTCATTAAAAACCTTCCAGTCCCCTTAGGTACCCTAGTAAGGAAAAGAGCGCGTCTGAAACCTGCTGCCTTTTTACATCGTGTATTATATCTAATAATCTGAATCTGATACTATGTATAATAAGGGTGAAGCTGGGCAATATTCCATGGCCGGTTTTGCCCTTCCAATGCTTTGGTGCTATGATCAGTATTGTTGGAGATTTCACTATGCTCTCTTGCATCCACCAGATAATATGACCCGTTGTGGAAATTCCGGATTACAATAAAAGGGCCTTCCCATGGAGGTGATAACTTGTGAATCCCGGCTTGAGATTGAACCAAGCGTAAAACTATGTCACCTTCTTGGAAAGAACGAGTTCTGACCCGGCGTCTATGATAACGGCGCAGATCTTGCTGATAGATTGCTGATCTTTCCAGGGCTTGCTCCCTGGCTTCTTCTAGCGCGTCCAGTGAATCCTGCCGGGTTAGCTCATTTTCTGTCTCAACATAAGCCACCACACGAGACGAGTCATGAATAATGTCACTGGATAATACTGCCTCTGCACCATATACCATGAAGAACGGCGTGAGTTTTCTTGATCTATTTGGTGTCGTGTTGACGCCCCAAACTACAGAGGGCAGCTCCTCCACCCACGCTCCGGCGGCTCTCTTGCACGGGACCCGGAGTCGTGGTTTCAATCATTTCAGTAACTCCTGATTTGCACGCTCAACTTGCCCATTGGCCTGTGGATGAGCCACTGAAGCAACGTCAAGCCAGATTCCATTGTTTCCACAAAATTTTGCTACCTCTCCCCGTGACATGTTGGTTCCTTTGTCTGTGATGATGCTATGTGGATAACCAAAGCGATATATGATCCTCTTCAAAAATACCACTGTTGTAGCTGCCTCGCAATTTGTGACAGGCAAGACCTCTACCCACTTTGTAAATTTATCAATAGAAACTAGGAGGTGGGTTTTCTTGCTTGGGGACATCTGAAAGGGACCCACCATATCAAGACCCCAAACTGCAAACGGCCACGTCAAAGGTATGGTCCTCAACTCCTAAGCTGGCACATGTGCTTGCCTGGTGTATCTTTGACATCCATCACATCTTTTCACCATAGGCTCTACGTCTGCCAATGCTGTGAGCCAGAAGAATCCGTGTATGAAGGCTTTTGCCACCAAGGACCGGATTGATGCATGATGCCCGCAATCTCCTTCATGTATCTCTCTCAAAAATTTCTGGCCTTCCTCTGGCGAAACGCATCGTTGAAATACTCCCGAGGCACTTCGCTTGAATAACTCACCTTCTATGACCACATATGCCTTGGCCCGGCGCACAATTTGCCGGGCTATGATTTCTTGAGTTGGCAATTCTCCGCGCAACAAATATGCCAGATATGGCTCTGTCCACTCTAGGATTGCATGTAAGGCGGCTACCAGTTCTTCTGAATCTGGGTCTGGATAAGCAAGTTCTTCCTCCGTGGGTATCTTGACTGACGGACTCTACAATTCAGCTAAGAAAACATTAGGTGGAACCGGCTCACGGCGAGAGCCGAGTCTTGACAGAGCATCTGCAGCTCCGTTCTTTCTGCGGTCAATGTGATCCACCTGGTAGCCTGAAAAGAACCCAGCTACTTTATCTACCTCTCTCCTGTAAGCCGCCATATTGGCATCTTTCCTATCCCATGTTCCCGATACTTGTTGGGAAACGAGATCCGAGTCTCCCAAACACAAAATATGCTTGATGTTCATCTCCTTTGCGATACGCAAACCATGTAAAAGGGCTTTATACTCAGCCACATTGGTAGAGCAATCGAAATGAATTAGCAAAACGTAACTCAACTTATCTCCTTTGGGTGAGGTAAGGACAACGCCGGCTCCTGAACCCTCGAGCTGCTTAGACCCGTCGAAATGCATGACCCAGGACTTAGTGCTTGGAGTGGTTGGGGGCGGGTTCAACTCTGTCTAGTCATTAACAAAATCTATGAGATCACGTGACTTGATAGCATTGCGAGGTGCATAATCAATATGATATGGCCGCATTTCTATTGCCCACTTGGCGATTCGCCTGGTGGCCTCTGTGTTTCTGATGATTTCTGCCAGCGAAACTGAACTTACTACTGTGATTGGGTTTTCCTGAAAATAGTGCTTCAATTTCCGGCTTGCCATGAAGACCCCGAAAACAAGCTTCTGCCAATGTGGGTATCGCTGCTTCGACTCTGTGAGAACTTCACTGACATAGTAAACCGACCTTTGGACCGGGTATTCTTTCCCTTCCTCTTTGCGTTCTACCACAAGCACGGCGCCGACCGCTCGTGGCCCGGCAGCAACGTACAGCAACATGGGCTCCTTTGGGGCGGGAGCCGCCAAAACTGGTGCCTCTGTAAGTGTTTTCTTCAGGAGTTCAAACGCATCATCTGCTTCCTTATCCCACACAAAGTGATCAGTTTTCTTCAAGAGCCGGTATAATGGTATGGCTTTTTGTCCTAACCTCGCAATGAACCGGCTCAAGGCCACGATACAACCCGTGATTTTCTGAACATCCTTTAGCTCCTCTGGCTTCTTCAACCTGTGTATTGCACTGATTTTTTCCGGGTTTGCCTCGATTCCTCGCTCTGACACGATGAAACCAAGGAGTTTTCCTGCTGGAACCCCAAACACACACTTGGTTGGGTTAAGCTTCATATCGTATCGTCGCAGGTTGGCGAAAGTTTCCTTCAGGTCATCAATAAGTGACCCGGCTTTTTGAGATTTGATAAAAACATCATCAACATAAGCATGTACATTGCACCCAATCTGATCGTGGAAGCAATTCTGGATACATCTTTGATAAGTTGCACCAACATTCTTTAATCCAAAAGTCATATTTTTGTAACAGTAAGTACCAAAGGGGGTTATGAACACCGTTTAATCCCAATCCTCCTCTTCGAGCTTGATTTGGTTATAACCTAAATATGCATCTAGGAAACACAAGAGCTCGCTGATAGACACGGTATCGATGATCTGGTCAATACGTGGCAAAGCAAACGAATCTTTAGGACATACCTTATTGAGGCTGGTATAGTCCATGCACATACGCCACTCTCCATTCTTTTTCTGGACCAAAACCGGGTTAGCCAGCCACTTCGGGTGGTAAGCCTCCATGATAAAGCTGGCTGGCAAAAGCTGGGCTACCTCTTCACCAACAATTTTCCTTCTTTCCTCGTTCAATCGGCGTAATCCTTGCTTGACGGGTCTAGCTTTGGGATCAACATGTAAGCTGTGCTCAGCGAGTTCAGCAGGTACTCTAGGCATGTCACTAGGTGTCCATGCAAAGACGTCCCTGTTCTCATGGATGAACTCAATGAGCGCGCTTTCCTATTTGTCAGTAAGATTGGACCCTATAGCAAACTGCTTGGAAGAATCGTCGGGTGTGAAATCAACCATCTTTGTATCCTGGGCTGACTTAAACTTTGCTTTCTCTTCAGTAGTTGGCATCTTCAGCACTGTACGATCTTCCGGGTCTACCCTGGATTTGTAAAATTTCAACTCCTCTTCTGCGCAGGCCCATTCAGCTAAGGCGGCGTCTCCATCGTCACACTCTGCTGCCATCTCGCGGCTTTCATGAACAGTGATAATTCCCTTATGACCCAGTATTTTCAGCTGCAGGTAAACATAGCACGGCCATGCCATGAATCTGGCAAAGGCGGGTCTTCCGAACAAGGCATGGTATGGACTTTGTAACTTCACCACTTCAAATGTTATCATCTCAGATCGATAGTTATCTTTGGACTCGCCAAAGGCAACCTCAAGCGTTATTCTCCCTCCGGCTTTGCTGATTTCCGAGGAACTATACCATGAAAGATGCAATTTTTTGGCTGCAGCTGTGAATCTCTGAGACCCATACGCAAGAAAGTCTTGCAATATAAAATATTGATGCTGCTTCCTCCATCCATGAGCACTTTATGTAAAACAAAGCCTCCCACCTGTGGTGCTACCACCAAGGCAAGGAGACCTGGGTGCTCTACTAGTGGCAGGTGATCTGCTCTGCTCCACGTGACTGGATATTCTGACCACTTCAAGTACCTTGGATCTACTGATGATACTGCATTTACTGATCGCTTGACTAACTTTCTTTCTCTCCTTGATGCATTGGTGGTGTGAACGTGATACTGGCCAAGCTGCTTTGGGTTTGCCTGGAACCCACCTTGGTCATCTCTGTTTTGATTATTTCCTCCGTTGTCGGGTCTCGCATTTCCGTCGGGAGGTGACCTGTTTGCCGAGTTAGCACCAGGGCCGGGTCCTCCTCCACGACCGCCGCCGTTCAATGCCTTCTATATTTCCTCGTTCTTCCACCTCTGCAAATCCACACATTGTTCCAAGGAGTGATTGGCTAGTCTGCCCATTTTACTATGTCGAGGACACGGCATCCTAAACGCCTCAATATGGTTGGTTGGACGCGGCGGGCCTCGATAATTGTTGTTACCATTGAAGTTTCCACCGTTATCTCGATAGTTGTCATCTCTCCTCTGTCTCTGGAACCCGGAATTGGTGTTAGCAAAAAAATCCGAGTTTCCTTCACCATATGAACGCTTATTCTGATTCCCGTCATTATTGTTGTTGTTATTCTGCCCAGCACCATTGTTGTTCTTTCCTCCATTATTTACAGGGCCCTTCCCTTTTTCTTCCTCGTTATCATCCTTTGTTTTGTCTGTAGAAGCGTGCGTGTTGCATGCCTCATCAGTTCTCCCATGGTGATTTCTGAGACCCGGCTACTGGACTTCATGCGTCCCAGCTTCTGAATAAGGGGGTCATATCTACAAGTTTTCTCCATTGACTGCATCGTGTTTCTGGGTAAGATATCAGTGGACGAGTGAAGGATCTCCGTGACCCGGCGCATCCAGCTGCGAGCCGACTCACCCTTCCCCAGTATGCATCGATCTAAATCCTCAATAGAATACAACCGCTTGCAAGTTCCCTGAAAGTTTTTGATAAAAGCCGCCTTCAACTCACTCCAGGAATTGATGGATCTCTCAGGTAAAGTATTGAACCATAGCTTAGCTGCTCCATCTGTCATCATAAGATACATAAATTTGGCTTGAATATTTTCTGAAGCATTGCCAATACACATCGCCATTTCATAACCGCTCAACCAAGCTATCTTGCTAGGCTCCATACTGGGATCATAATTGGCTATCTTGCTAGGCTCCTTAAATTTGTCCAGGTAAGGTTTCGCTCTGATGGTATCTGAAAGACACTTTGGGCCGGCTAACACTGATGATGAAATTGCGTGACCCGGCCTTCCCAATGGTGCTGGTGAACTCATCGCTGCTCCTGCCGTAGGCCCCGAGCCGTCTCCTCCGGCGCGTCCTACGGAATCTGCTGCACGCCTCGCCCTTGAATTATCAACAATGGCTTGCGTAGCTGAAACTGCGGGAGCGGCCTGTCTGGGCGGAGATGACGGTGGTTGCTGATTTTCTGCTCTGCCCTCTGTCGCACTGAACTTGATTGATGCTGCCTCAGGCTCTCTCCCTGCCGGCTCCTCGAGCGGCTATTATATGGTGTTCCATGTGAACCACTTCTGTTATCTGGATAATTTGCTTGCTGAACCACAGCTATACGCAGCATGTCTATGGCATGTCGGGGCTCGATTTCTTGTGGCGAATCTCTGACGTGGGGTGGCCACGGCAAGTCCTAGGGTCGAGTACCCCAGGTTGATTGAGAGGGAGAGAAGTTAGAGCGCTGGTAGTTACCACGGCTGACAAGCAAGGCGATTTACCCTGGTTCAGGCTCCCGTAGGATAATACCCTACTTTCAGCTTGTCTGTTATTGATATTTGGGAGGTGTTACAATGGCCATCCCGGCGAGATGTCAATCTCGCTAGGGTTTCAGTGGTGGAATATGAGTGTGTCCTTGATCGGCGGCCCTCCCAGCCTTTATAAAGGAGGCTGGGTCTCGGGAGTTCGCAACCGACTAGGTTTACAGGTATGGTAGGTTCTACCGACTTAGGCTTCGCCTGCCTTGGGGCGTACTCTATTTTCTTGGGCTCCCTTCGTGGGCCTTGATCATCGTTCTTTTATTAGAGCACCTGTTGGGCCCTTGTCCTTGCGTGCACCAGGTATCTTCATAGTGGGGCACCCGATTGGTAGGCCCACGTCAGTAGCCCCCGAATGCTTGGTCGAGTCGAAGAATCGGGTAAGGACTCTTCTCCGGGTGCACGTCATTTTTCACCTGTTACAAGGCACTTTGTTCTGAGTCGGTAGTGCATCGACTGTTGGATATGCTCATGTTTTGCTGTCTTGCTGACAGTTTCTAGGGATGACATGGCTGGCCTGGCGCACTCGATGGATCGGGACCAGTTAGATTTTCTTGGGCAAGAACCTAGCCAGCCTACATCAAGCCTGAGTCCCCGGACTCGAACCTGGAAAGAGCTGATAAGCTTCGACTCATGCCGCGGAGTTCTTACAGAGGATGTTATGATGGATTGGGTACCCAACGCGTCCGTCAGGATTTTCTTCATGCATGCTGGCACGGAAATTACAGGGTGAACGCAGCGGATGCGAGCCCTGGCCCACTCGAATGATCGGTGGGTCTTATCTTTGCACATTGGGTGCAGCATCCGAGGAACATATGCGGCGGGCGCATCTCGGGAATCGAATGTTTTGCGACTGCTGTCGTGGTAAGCTTGTGTATGAAGCTGAGTAGCGTCAGTCGAATTGAAATGCGAGTGCTTGTTTTGGGACTCAGTAGTCCAGTAGTCTTGTGCTTATCGGGGGCGCGACAGCGTTCCCGATGGGAGTAGCCCCTGAGATTGAGCTGAATTGCTTGCAATTGAGGTTAATCTCAATTAACATTCAGTCTAAAAGAGATTTTTGATGTGCTCCCGATGGAGTTTGTGTTGAGAGCCAGCAGTTGAAAGTGTCCTTTATCAGCCAGTTATGGCCTACTGAATGATTTGTTCTGGTCACTCGATGATTGACGGAGTCCCTGTTATCAGCCTGATGGCCTACTGAATGATTTGTTTTGGGCACTCGACGATTGACGGAGTCCCTGTTATCAGCCTGATGGCCTACTGAATGATTTGTTTTGATAGGCATATACCTGAGTCGAATGACGATAGGGTCTGTCCATTGCACTCGAAAGATTGCTTGCTTTGCTCTATCCTGAGTCCAACGATTCCTTGGCTCGTGAGGCTGACGTCATGCATGACGACCTTTTCCCGCGCGCCTGTGCTGATGGGACACATCACTGTGGGCCCAGTGGCAGTGTTGACCAGAGAAAACGCTGGTTCAGTTATGATTTGACCGCATGGCGCGCATTTTTCGTGACGTGATGATGGTCTCCTCTTTTTTCGTGAGTAGTGGGCCGCGTGGTCTGCGACGGTTGCCCTTCGTGGCTGCCACGTGTAGGGTTAGATATAGGCCGTTACGGCCGATGCCGTTTGGACGGTGGAGAGTTGGCGGCGCCGCGGTATATTTATTTCACCGCAAGGGTAAAGATCGATTTCTTCCCCCATTCTTGCCGCATCCTTCCCTTGCCTCTTCTTCTTCCTTGCGCTCTGCCTCCATTGCCAACCAACTCCAAGTTCTTGCAACCTCCCACTGTTCGATGGAAGCGAGGAAGAAGACGGCCGCGAAGAAGGGGGCGGCGACGACGAGCTCTGCCGCTGCTGGTGCGGCGGGGACGAAGACGAAGAGGGGAGGTGCTGCTGTGAGCGCCGCCACCACTATCGACGTCAGGGCGTCGGGACGCTGAAGAGGATTCCCGGCGACTGGGTAAAGTCGTTCGTCAAGGCTCAGCACCTTGACGAGCTCTGGGATGAGGGACTGCTACCGCCGGCCGATGAGCTGGCCGTGCGCGCTCCGGGGAAAGAGGTAATCCCCCAACCGCGAGCCGGCGAACGCGTCTATTTTGTTGACTTCTTGCATCGGGGCTTCTCCTTTCCTCTGCACGATTTCTTGCATGGACTGCTGTACGCGTATGGGATTCAAATCCACGATCTGACGCCGAACGGCGTCCTCCACATTGCTTGTTTCTTCATCCTTTGCGAGTGCTTCCTGGGAGTGCACCCGCACTGGGGCCTATGGAAGGCCATCTTTAATGTGAAGAGGAACGTGGGCGGCGGCGGCACCTACCCGATTGGAGGCTTCGGCATCCAAGTGTGCGGCGACACCAACTACTTCCAGCTGAAGCTGGCGGATTCCGTCCAAGGCTGGCGGAAGAAGTGGTTCTACGTCCGCGTGGAGCAGGAGGTCGTCCCTGTCTTTGAGGCTAACAAGCCTCTGAGGAAGTCGAATGTCTGGGCGCACTCGCTGTCGAAAGCCGACAAGGTTGAAATGGCTCCGCTGCTGGGTGCTGTCGCCGAGCTGCTGAAGTCGATGTGCAAGGAGGTGGGTGGCATCCACCTTATTGCCACGATGACGAGAAGGCGCGTGCAGCCGCTTCGCCGGCAGGTCCACCTGATGTGGAAGTACGAAGGTGAAGAGGACTCGACTCGCCTTACGAAGGAAAAGCGGTCGAAGAGGGCAGTCGAAACCGTTGTGCGGTCTGTGACTAGTCTCAGGACTGCCGACCCCTGCAACGTCGACTGCCCCGTGAAGCCATACGGGGTCGACAACCCACTGCCTGAGGTATGTAGCGGACTCTGTTTGCTTTTGACTCTCCTGTGTTGTTGTTGATGTAGGACTTCACGTGTGTGCTTCGTGCTTGTACTGATATATGCTTGACTTGCAGGGCCACCCGGCTCCCACGTGTCTGCCACCACTGCCCGAAGATGGTCCCACCTTCGAGGTGGAATATCCTGAAGTGGAGCCGGTGGATGAAGAAGAATCCCTTCCCTCGGCGACCACCTCTCCTGATGAGGTGGTAGAGGAAACGGAGTTGGATGAAGAGGATGAGCAGCCGCTCAAACGCCGACGCCGGGACAAGGCGAAAGCTTTTGTCGAGGAGTCGCCATCCGAAAGGGTGGAACTTCACGATGATGGCGACTCTGGTTCGTCGTCGCCCAGCTTGAAGGAGCCCGTGGTGGCTGAGCCGCTCAGCATGGCGCCTCCTGTGTTGGCGGTGCAACCGAGTTCGGCGGGCTGTTCGACCTCGACGATCTCGGTAGTGAAGAGGAGGAAGAAAGGTAAGCACCTTACTTCAATCCAAGTATATGTCTTCACCTTATTATTTGTATTGAATAGATCTTTGCCGGTGCAGCGCCGGTCATGGCACGAGTATGCCATCTTCACCTGCGCGCGAACGGGCGTCGACTCCGGGTGCCATGGAAACGGAGCAAGACCCCCCGGAAGCTTCCACCTTGGCACCTGCTGTGGCCGCGACGGGGAACGTGAGGGTTGCGACTCCTGCCGCTGCTCCAAGAGTACCTGCTCCGTCCGCTCCGTATGATTCAAGTGCGACGCAGCTCCAGGATCATGTAAGTATCTTCTATCGTGTCGAATTATCAGGTGCGCGACAGCGCTCCCGATGGGAGTAGCCCCCGAGGCTATGTGCAACTAGTATAGTTGGGCATAGGCTCAAAGTCATGTGTTGCTTGATATTGTGCAGCCCTACTACCGTAACATATTGGAATCGGCGACGGCCTACGTCCAGCTGGAGCAGGAGAGGGATGACCTTCGCGCTGCGCTGGAACAGTCGAAGCGTAAGCGCCTTTTCTTGTTGGTAACTTGTCATTGTTCATGTATCACAACTACTCGACACGGTCTGCCTTCGTTTGTACAGGAGACCAGGAGGCTTCTGCGTAGCGAGTGCATGAGCTGGAGAAGGAGCTCAGAGCCCAGCACGATGACTCCGAGCGGAAGTTGAAGGAAGCCAAGGACAGCGAGAACGCCGCCCGTCAAGGCGAACGGGTGCAAGTGGAGCGCCTGCTCACACTCGCCCACGTTGTAGGAGGTAATGTACCCTTGTTTGCCGCGCGCTTGGTCTTGTTCTCCCAATTCAGTCGAATTGGTACTTAGTCTTCGAGATGTACGGGTGCATTTGGCGTGACTCCTCCTTCAGAGCCAACGGATGAGGACGTCCCGCTGGAGCGTGCCGTCAGCATCTTCGACTCCATGTGCGCGTACGCCAAGGAGGCATTCTCCAAGTCGACCAGTGCTCTTGCTGCGGTGCACAAGAACGTCTTTCCACATCGCGCACCACCCGCCAGCGTTGATGGTTTGGCCACGGTGCTTGGCCCCGAGTCCTCCACCACGGTGAAATTCACACGCGCCCAAACGGTACGTGGCTCAGAGCTTACCTTCAAGCTGTTGCTGGGCCACGATGTTGCAGGTGACTTCAAGAAGGTTGTTGCGGACTTCCCGCGAAAGCCTGATGGAAGGACCATGTCGCTGAGCTCGGTGAAAGACGAAGAGGCGCGACTGGCCGAGGACATGGTGTCCATGGTGGAACGCCGCAGTGCCGAAGTCGCCGCCTGCGCTGTTAGGTCTAGGTCAGAATCGGTGTGATAGGGTGTAGCGCCTACTCCCTTTTGCTGTTTGTTTGCTTGTAATGAACCTTGAAGCAGTTTTAAATTTGATTTCGACTTCATATAGTCGACTTCTGTTTTATTTGCTCTGTCTGGGAGACAGCCCCCGAGTGTGTTGTCTTTGTTTTGGAGTTCTGATGTTGGTCGACCTATGTCATTGGATAGGCCGAGTCTTCTGGTGCACCCGAAGCTGCTCCTTCCACGAGTACGTGGCACCGAACAGGTGCTCGAAGCAAAAATGATAAGGCCATCATGTCGTGGATGAAGCGAAAAATTACGAATCTGGAGCGGGATTTGAAGGATGTACGGGCTGAACTGATCACCGAGAAGGCGAGGCCCGCTCCCTCATCTGAGCGAGAGGAACATTTGATTGGGCAGTTGGATCTAATCAACCAGCAGCTGGAATGTGAGAACATTCTACAAAGTCTTTGACTGCCAGTTGCTGATGCTTTACGTGCTGCTAACTTTGCTTGCCTCCGTTGTGGGTGTAAACCCTGACAGAAAGGCTGAGGAAACTCGCATAGTCGAGCGACTGGACAGGATTCTTGATGGGACAACTTCCGGCGCTCAATACTTCTGGTCTGACAGGTCGAAGGCGCGAGTGCTAGCCACCTTGCTGGACCACGCTTGGCGTGCTGTCCTGCTATTGGAGTCGTGTCGAAGTACTCTGGCCAAGGTGCACCGTGCGATGTTCCCGCATAACGAGCAGCCGCAAGGCATACCTGCTCGGTTGACAAGGTTCCGTGATGTCAATGCTATCCAGAAGATGCTGCATGCTGAGCTGGTGGGTGGAGCAAATATTGCCTTTGCGTATTTGCGACTCCACTGGTCCAACTTTAAATTCGAAGGTGCCACCGAAGGCTTGCCGGAGCATAGTCATTATACAAGCACCCTTGGCTGGGCGTGCAAGGTCATCTGTTAGGTGCAGAAACAGACGGAAGAGCTTGTAGGCCCGTTGGACGGGGGTCCCAAGCATGAGCCTGTAGATGAATAGGCAAAATTTTGTATGCTCGCTGAGCTGAATAGGTAAATTCCTGGGGACAGCACCCAAGTGTATGTATATAATGTGTCTATCGAAGACAATTTTATTTGTATAGAAATGTTGAACGTAGCCCCCGAGCATTCGGGTACGTTTTCCACGCTTTAGCGTGATGACCTATGCGGCGCAGCCCCCGAGTGTTCGAGTGCGGCCAAGGTTTTATTTGTGTCTTGAAGTTAGCCTGTGCGGCGCAGCCCCCGAGCGTTCGGGTGCGGCCAAAGCTTTTCTTGTTTCTTGAGTGAGCCTGTGCGGCGCAGCCCCCGAGCGTTCGGTGTGGCCAAGGATTTTCTTGTTTCTTGAGTTAACCTGTGCGGCGCAGCCCCTGAGCGTTCGGTGCGGCCAAGGCTTTGTTTGTTTGAACCTGTGAGGCGTAGCTCCCGAGTGTTCGAGTGCGGCCAAGGTTTTTCTTGCTTTTTGACTGAAAAAGTAAAGAGAGAGAGCTTTTGTATCTCAACCATTGTATATTAAGCTAGCAAGCCGCCTCATTAAAAACCTTCCAGTCCCCTTAGGTACCCTGGTAAGGAAAAGAGTGCATATGAAACTTGCTGCTTGTAGTCGTGTAGGCACAATTACATGGATGTGTATGCTATGCGTAAAAACGGCGCAGTTGCGCAACGTTCCACGGATTGAGGGAGAGTTCCCTGATTTTGCATCCTTCAGTCGATATGCGCCACCGTCGATAGCTTCCGTAATGATGATGGGTCCCTCCATGGGGAGGCGAGCTTGTGCACCTTCTTCTGTTTGAGCCGCAGCACCAAATCGCCAGGACGAAAGATCTCTCGCGCAGTCGACGCCGTGGTAGTTGCGAAGACTTGCTGATAAACGGCCGTGCGGGAGAGTGCGATGTCCCGTGCCTCATCCAGTGTGTCGATGCATGTTCGAGTGCTTCTTCGGCATCTGACTCGTCGTATGTGACCACGCGAGGTGCGTCGAATCGCAGATCGTACGGCAGTACTGCTTCGGCGCCATAAACCATGAAGAAAGGAGTGTACTGCGTTGATCTGCTGGGCGTGGTTCGGAGACTCCAGAGGACAGAGGGTAGCTCCTCCACCCAGGCACCCGCGGCGCCTTGAGTGGCACCAGTAGACGTTTCTTGAGGCCGCTGCAGACTAGGCCATTTGCTTTTTCGACTTGTCCGTTGGACTGAGGGTGTACGACTGAGGCGTAGTTGAGCTTGATACCTTGCTCGGCACAGAAGTCCTTGAATTCATCGGCTGTGAAGTTTGTGCCGTTGTCCGTAATGATGCTATGGGGTATCCCGAATCTGAAGATAATGGACCTGATGAAGTTGACGGCAGATGTAGCAGTCGAGCTTGTTATAGGTACAGCTTCGATCCACTTCGTGAACTTGTCGACTGCCACCAAGAGATGCGTGTGTCCGCCGCGAGATGATTTCTTCAGTGGTCCCACCATGTCAAGTCCCCACTGGGCAAAGGGCCAGGCGAGTGGTATTGTTTTTAGCTCCGATGGGTGTGTGCGGCTTGGTGGCGAATTTCTGGCACCCGTAGCATTTTTTGACTATCTCTTCGGCTTCCCTCATGGCCGTGGGCCAGTAAAATCCTGCTCGGAAGGCTTTGGCCACCAAGGCTCGACTGCTGGCATGATGTCCGCAAGTTCCTGCATGGATGTCGTAGAGTATTGCTCTGCCGTCTTCTGGGTCGATGCAGTGCTGCAGGACTCCAGATATGTTGCGCTTGTATAGCTCCCCGTTGATGATCGTGAAGGCTTTCGAGCGTCGAGTGATGCGCCGAGCTTCTGTTGGGTCCTCTGGCAGCTCCTGGCGCAGCATGTATGCGAGGAAAGGCTTCGTCCATGTTGGCTCGATGAGGAAAACTTCAATGCGTGATTCTTCCTCGGGTACCGTGGGTTTTACCGGTTGATCCTTGGTTGTCGCTGTTGTAGAGGGTGTGATGGGCTGCTTGAGCTTGATGGACCGCTGTTTGATGTACTCGACGAAGACTCCGGGTGGAACTTTCGCCTTAGTCGAGCCGAGGTTGGCTAGCATGTCTGCTTCTTCGTTGCTCTCGCGGCCTATGTGCGCAACTCGCAGCCATCGAAGCTGCCCTCCATGATGTTGTAAAGGTCCCGATATGCAATCATGTTCTCTTTCGTAGCGTCGCACTCCTTCATCGTTTGCTGCACGACGAGGTTCGAGTCCCCGTAGATCATGAGGCGAGTGGCTCCGCAGTTCTTGGCCATCCGCATGCCGTGTAGTAGAGCTTCGTACTCAGCTTCATTGTTGGAGGGCTTGGGGAAGTCCATCTGTAGTACGTAGCGAAGTTTGTCGCCTTTTGGCGATGTCAGGATGATGCCTGCGCCTGCACCATCGAATTTCTTGGACCCATCGAAGTACATGGTCCAAGCGTTGGACAGGTCGGGTAAGTTGGGCAGCTGGGCTTCGATCCACTCGGTTGTGAAGTCCGGAAGTACTTGAGCCTTGATCGCGTTGGGGTGCGCATACTTTAGGTCCCACGGGCCTAGCTCGATGACCCACTTGGCGACTCGTCCCGTTGCGTCCGGGTTGGTGAGGATGTCAGATAGGCCCGAGGAACTCACCACTGTGATCGGGTGCTCGGTGAAGTAATGGACCACCTTACGCGAACTCATGAAGACGCCGTAGGCTAGCTTCTGATAATGCGGGTACCGCTGTTTTGATATGGATAACACCTCGCTGAGGTAGTATACGGGCCGTTGCACTCGATGGGCATGGCCTTCTTCTTGGCGTTCGACGACGAGGACGGTACTGACCACCCTGTTGGTGGCTGCCACGTAAAGGTATAGAGGCTCCTTCTCATGTGGTGCGACGAGCACTGGTGGAGTCGCCAGGACCCTCTTGAGGTCCGCGAATGCTGCTTGGGCTTCTGGCGTCCACTCGAATTTGTCAGATTTCTTCATCAGTTGGTAGAAAGGGAGTGCCTTTTCACCCAACTTACTAATGAACCTGCTGAGTGCTGCACTCGGCCGGCTAGGCGCTGGACCTCCCGAAGCTTGGTCGGGGCTGGCATTGTGAGGATTGCTTCTATCTTTTCGGGGTTTGCCTCGATGCCTCTGGCAGATACGAGGTACCCGAGTAGTTGCCCAGCTGGTACGCCGAAGACGCACTTAGTTGGGTTGAGCTTGATCTTGTACTTGTTGAGCGCGGCGAATGTCTCGCGTAGGTCGTCGAGGAGCGTGTCCTCTTGCTTGGTCTTGATGACTATGTCGTCGACATAAACTTGGACGTTGCGTCCTATTTGGTCCTTGAGGCAGGACTGCATCATGCGCTGGTAGGTGGCTCCAGCGTTCTTGAGCCCGAAGGGCATAGTTTTGTAGCAGTATACACCATGGGGTGTGATGAAGGCTGTCTTCTCCTCATCCTCCTCTCGCATCCGTATCTGGTTGTAGCCTGAGTAGGCATCCAGGAAGGACAGTCGTGCGCAGCCAGCCGTGGAGTCGACGATCTGGTCGATTCGTGGCAATGGGAAGTGATCCTTCGGGCAGCACTTGTTGAGGGGGTGAAGTCGACGCACATACGTAGAATTTTTGTCTTCTTCTTCTCGACGAGGACTGGGTTGGCGACCCAATCGGACTTCTTGATCTCGCGGATGAACTGGGCGTGAAGTAATCTGTCGACTTCTTGCCCTATGGCGACTCGCTTCGGCTCGGAGAAGCGGCGCATTGTTTGCTTGACAGGTTTTGCATCTGGATAGATTTGAAGGGCGTGCTCGGCGAATTCCCTGGGTACGCCTGGCATGTCGGCTGGACACCAGGCGAAGATTTCCCAGTTCTCACGGAGGAACTCGACGAGCGCGCCTTCCTATGCGGGAGACAGACTCGAGGACACGAGCACTGTCTTGGAAGCGTCAGTCGGATGGACTTGGTGTGCCCTTGTGTCGTCGGTTGTGCTGAACGAGGCGTCGGGTGCTGGCTTCTTGCTTGCAGGGAAGAGGGTCTTATCGTTGCCGAGTGAAAGTTCCTCGAGCTGCTGCTGCATGCCAAAGGACTCGGAGATCCTGCTGAATTCGCGTCGCAGTTATCTGAGCGCTGGAAGTCACCCCGCACAGTTATGACTCCCTTCGGTCCTGGCATCTTGAGCATGAGATAGCGTAGTGTGGAACTGCCATGAAGCGGCGAACGTCGGGCGCCCAAGTATAGCGTGATACTGCGATTTCCAGTCCACCACTTCGAAGTCGATCATCTCCTTTGGAAGTGGTCGGGTGTGCCGAAGATTACTTCGAGTGCGATTACGCCTTCAGGGTAGACTGCTTTCCCAGGTACGATGCCGTGAAAGGTGTTGTCTGATCTTGCTAGGCTTTCCAGAGACCTGCCCATCTTCCGGAGAGTGTCGGCGAAGATGATGTTGATGCCGCTGCCGCCGTCCATGAAGACCTTGGTCATGTGGAATTGCCCAATCTGTGCATCGAGTACCAGCGCGGCGTGGCCTGGGCGCGGTACCTGTGGAGGGTGGTAATCCCGAGAGAAGGTGATGCTGGTTTCTGAGCCCTTGAGGTACTCGGGTACGGCTGGCGGCATTGCCACGGCCTGGTAGACTTGGTGGGTGATCAATTTCTGGCACCTGTTTGATGGCCGCCCCTTCTGTATCATGTTCATTTGCCCTCTAGCCTGAGGGTATTGTTCTCGGGGAGGCGCGTCCAGTCTCGGCTGGTATTGGATTGCCCTGCGATGTGTGCAGGATTTGCTGCAGGTGGTCCTGGGAGGGCCAACTGCGGTGGTTGTTGCTGTGCGGCTGGAGCCAGGATTTTGCGAATGCTCCGTTGATGCGCTGCATTTTCCGGCAGTCCTTCAACACGTGAGTGGAGACCAACTTGCCGGTTTCTTCGCTTCTGAATAGATGGAACTTGCATGGTTCTTCGAGCTCCTACTCGGGTGTAAGCTCCGGTCGCGAGATCTGCATCTCCAGTCGCGTCTCTTGTTTCCATCGTTCCTGTACTCCTCTCGATTTTGACTGCTCTGGCGATTGTTATCGCGGCTCCGGTCGTCCCGGGTGTCGGTGAATCCGGCTGCCACTAGCTCGGCTGGCTCTCCATCGTCGAAACGAGCCTTGCGCTTGTGGCGGCGATCGCTGCCGCGGTTGCTTCTACGGTTCCAGCTTGGTTCTCCTTCCTCGTCCGGGAACTCGTTACGCACAGAGTCCTCGCCATCGGCCCACTCGTTGGCAATCTTCATGAGTTCGACTATGGATTGCGGCCAAAGGCGACCAAGGCCTCTCGAAAGTCGTGTCGAGTGACACCACGAATGAATGCGTCCATCTGTCCTCGGAGACGGTTCCGACGGAATTGCGCATGAGTGTCCAGCGCTGGATGTAAGATCGTAGTGTCTCGTCTTTCCGCTGCTTGCAGGCTTGCAGTTCTATGAACGTCACAGGCCGTGAGTATGTGCCGAGGAAGTTCTTGACGAACATCTTCAAATTGATCCTAGGAGCTGAAGGAGTTCCGGGGCAGGTTCTGGAGCCAGGTACGTGCTGATCCTACGAGCATCAACTGACGTACTGCAGGCTGTTGTCGTGGTACCTCCTTGACAATTGACTGCGATGATGTAATCGTCGAGCCAAAGTTTGGGATCCTGCGTGCCGTCGAACTTGACTGACTCCAACGTGAGTTTGAAGCCTCGCGGTATTCGTGTGGCGCGGATGCGATAGTTAAAGCAGCTAAGGCCACAAGGCTCGTACTCGCCGTCTGAGTAGAGCTCTTCAGCCGGGTCGTTAACGGGCCTCTTGGAGCGGCTGCGGTCGACCTGTCGCTGTGTGATGACGTTGCGGGCGTCCTCGCCCTCCTGTAGATGTCGGATGGGTCGATCTCCGCATGCTGCTCTTTCGCGGTCGCGTCTTCGCGATCTCCTCGTGATGGAGTTGTTGTTGCGGGTGTGGCTCCTGGGATTAACGCCTCCTCTGCTAAGCGGAGCGCTTGGATTTGCTGCGATGTAGGGCTGCGCGAGGGTCGCCCTCCGGAGGTTGAGTTGCCCGCAGGTACGTGGATAATGGCATAAGAGCACCCGAAGCAGTTCTGGGGATAGGTATCCCATCTGCGTCTTCTGTCATAAACGATGAGTCAAGGTTGCGAGTGGCTACGGCCCTCTCGGCATCTGTCATCAGGTTGATACGTGGTCTGGAGCGCCTGTTGTCTTGTGTAACGGTTGATCCTGAAGAAGAGAAGGAGTAAGCTGCTCGGCGAGCACTCGACGCGTCGGCGAGTTCTTTTCGTCTGGCTAGATCAGCTTTCTCGCGCAACAGCTTCTCGTTCTCCTTCCACACGAGGTATTGGTAAGCCATCATCTCTTCTCGGGTCGCCTCCGCTGGGGGAAGGTGCACTCTTGGACGTGTTTCATTGCCTGGACTCCCATCTCTTGAGTAATCGTCAGGGTTGTTACTTTGTCCGGCATGGTGACTTCCATTGGAAACGTGGGTTTCTCGCGGTGGGGACCAGTACCGGGTGTCCTGTTGTTTGCTACGTCCCCCATGAAGACTTGGACAGGATAAGATTGCGCAGTCGAATACGCGTTGCTGCTGCTGCTCTCGCCATCAGAGCTGTTTTCGGAGCCGAAGATAGAGGCGACGTGGAAGACGCCACAGTCTGCGCAGAACTCGTCGGGCGAAGAAGCAGTCGAAGCAGACGCGATCTCCGTAGTCGACGAAGATGCTGGTGATGCAGTCGAAGCAGGCGCGATCTCCGTAGTCGACGAAGATCCTGGTGAAGCAGTCGAAGCGGACACGATCTCCATAGTCGACGAAGATGCTGGTGAAGCAGTCGAAGCGGACGCGATCTCTGTAGTCGACAAAGATGCTGGTGAAGCAGTCGAAGCAGGCGCGATCTCCGTAGTCGACAAAGATGCTGCTGAAGCAGTCAAAGCAGGCGCGATCTCCGTAGTCGACGAAGATGCTGGTGAAGCAGTCGAAGCAGGCGCAATCTCCGTAGTCGACGAAGATGCTCGTGCGTGGCCGGATAGTCGAGTCGTCCCCCACTTATTCACATGGAATTTCATGCTGCCGAAAGTAAGGCACATACCTCCGTAGAGATCGGCGTACACCGATCGGTGGGCCGGCGGGTGAGGGACGAACTCGAAGGAGCCGAAGCGGACCGGCGATGCAATTGTCGGTGTGTCGATGGTCATTGCAGATGGAGCCGGTGCAACCATGATTCCAGCACTCTTATTTCCCACAGACGGCGCCAGTTGACGTGGGATGGCCACGGCAAGTCCCAGGGTCGAGTACCCCAGGTTGATTGAGAGGGAGAGAAGTTGGAGTGCTGGTAGTTACCACGGCTGACAAGCAAGGCGATTTACCCTGGTTCAGGCTCCCGGAGGATAATACCCTACTTCCAACTTGTCTGTTATTGTTATTTGGGAGGTGTTACAATGGTGATCCCGGCGAGATGTCGATCTCGCTAGGGTTTTGGTGGTGGAATATGAGTGTGTCCTTGATCGGCGGCCCTCCCAGCCTTTATAAAGGAGGCCGGGTCTCGGGAGTTCGCAACCGACTAGGTTTACAGGTATGGTAGGTTCTACCGACTTAGGCTTCGCCTGCCTTGGGCGTACTCTATTTTCTTGGGCTCCCTTCGTGGGCCTTGATCATTGTTCTTTTAGTAGAGCACCGGTTGGGCCCTTGTCCTTGCGTGCACCAGGTATCTTCATAGTGGGGCACCCGATAGGTAGGCCCACGTCAATCTACCAACGGGATACGGTCTAACGCTAGCGTGGCCGTGTACACGTTATCCGTTGGGTTGTTGTAGTGACCTTGCGGTGTATGAAATCTAGGTGGAGGTGGTGGCATAGCTCCAGTGTTTCCCCCCGGCTCCTCCGGTGGGCAACCTTGGTGACCTGGTTACGACGTTACCGGGTATGACTCCTCCAGTGTATCCAGTGCCGGCTCCAGCAACCGGTACTGCCCTGATGGGTTGGTCCTGCGGTGTGACAAATAGGTTAGCCGGATCTAAAGTCTCACCTTGCAGAGGAAGCCGGCTCTGATATCTCCCGGTCTGCTGCCGGGTTAAGTCGTTCTGGCGATCCTCCATGACGCTGGTGGTTTGGCGAAGGCGACTCTCCTGCTCGTCCAACTGTCGCTGCCTGGTTGCCATCTGCTGTTTCTCCGCTGCTACCTCCCGCCGCTGTTGTGCTAAAGCACGGCATGCGGTGTCCAGCTCTCTAGCCCGGGATGTTGCGTTCGCCGGGTGACCACCATTTCCAATATGACAGGATCTAATATCAGGTTATTACTAAACAGAGCCGGGTTTGGAGCATTGGAAGTCCCCTCTCCCGCAGATCTGTTCATCTGGAAACCAAATTGGTTCATGTGACGTGCCGTAGTTTCGCTTTCTGTAGATACTAATGCCATTTCTCCATCGACCCGGGGCTGCGGCGGGTTATGAATCACAAGTTGGTTCTGCGGTGGCGGTGGTGGTTGTTGCTGGTTCTGAGCTAGAGCCGCCGGTCAAGATTTGTTGACGGTGTCGTATATACTACGACCCGGCATACCGGACACGGGGATGATTCATACTCCTCTTCCTCAATTCCATATCTGTAGTGATCCTCAAGCAATTCCAAGATTGACTCGGTATCTTCATCAATGACGTCACGCGGCGCCCATGCCGGCTCCTCCGACTGGGCCTCCTGCGTGATGACTAGAAAATCAATCTCTGCCGTGCCCACCGATTCTTCTCCGTCCGAGTGTACGATGGTAGCGGCTCCTGATACAGACTCGTACGCGCTTTCCTCCTGGCCGGGTCTCGAGGCGTGCACCATGCCTACGAAGACGTTGATCCGGCCGATTGGGATGACGTCGCCGGTCTCGATCTAATCTGACTCCGGGTTCCACCCAAAATTGTCGACGATGCTTTCTCCTTGCGAGTTGATGGTGATCTCGCCAATGGCGAGGTTTTGCTTGCCGCGCAGAGCTTCTCCCGTGATGTAAACACCTTTTGGCTCCGGTCCCACGGTGGGCGCCAACTGTCGCGGTTTTGTCACGGCAGATGTTACCAGGGGTAACTTGAGTTGAGGGTCATGGCAGCTCTGGTATACGGAAGATTGTCAAGCTCTACGGGGAAAAAGGGTTTACCCAGGTTCAGCCTCTCCATAGGAGATAAAGACCTACTTCCTGCTTGTTTGTTTTTGAACTGGAGATCTCGAAACCCGGGCTCTGATATCGCCGAGTTACGAGTCTAGGTTACAGGGGTGTGTCTCGACTAACTTTCAGCTTATCTGTCTATGACCTAGGAGCCGGCTTATAAAGGCTGCCAAGTCTCCTGGTCGCGTACAAGGCAAGGCCAGGTTACGCCCGTACTTGGAGTCCTACTCTAACTCTTCTAATCTTTCGTGCCCTCCAAGTCTTGGGACTCCATGACGCGTTCCGCCTCCGGGTCTTCTGGAACCTTCCTTGTACTGGCCAGGTTACCGACAAGCTCTCCGGCCCATCTGTGTAACCCGGCCCATGGTGATGGCTAGCTGGCCTCGCCCGGCCTCCTGCCTGGCGGGTCATGCTTCCCTCTTCATGGGCCTACCGGGTTACGATCCCCCCAACATGAACCGTTTCCAAGCCCTGCCCGGCAAAATGAAAATGAATAAAGGAGTTATTAATTACTTGATATCAGAAAATGAATGAAAGAGGTTGATATTGAGCGATAATGATTGAAATTATCTCTGGAGCAATTCTTGCAAGCTGAGGTACTTGTCCATATCTTTCCTTAATGAGTCCATGACTTCAACGACTCCTTCGTCAACTCTAATGATTAGCAGAATCCAGTGGAATCTGCGCACGTTTATATACACATGCATACATAACTCATCGATTACACTAAACATCGAGTAAGCAAAATAGAATGTGTAGAAGACAGTAACACTCACTGGAAGTTGTAAGGAAAAAATATTTCTGCCTCAGTGATTTTGTTTCACTAAAAACCGGAGCAAGTTATTCTCTGTATCCTCGGGATGGTTATTTACGGTAACTTCATGATTGAAATATGGGTCAACGAACCCAGTGTCATAGATGCAGGCTTTTCTGCATTCGAGAATCTTCATTCTGCATAATAGCATACAAAATAATATAGTGAGATAATTACAGGCAATGAACGAGCTGAGCTAGAGACTTAAATTATAGAAATAAATCACTTACAAACAATTGCAACTGACGAGGGATTTGTCGAGGGCGTCTTGATTGAATAACTGGAAGATTTTAGAAAACTCAACAAACATCGCGTCCGTCTTGAATTAATGCTCTTTCCTATATGCCACCCAGAGGTGGTCTTGCCCGTCCTTTGCGGCTTTCATGTACCACTGATGCAATTGGCGCATTTGTATTGGTAGACACTTGACCGCCTCAGGTCTGACCAGGGACTGCCCGTGGACATATCTCCATGCATACTGATCAGCTATGGGGTGACCAGTGTTGCCTGTGTGACCAGTGTCGTGGTGTACGTCGGACATCACCTTGAGCGGGAGGATCGACTGATTTGCTTGTTCTCCGAGCTGGGCCACTTGTTTACCACTTTTTGCCGTCCGCTCCTGCTCCCTCTTTAGCTTATATGTCGCCGCCTCCTCCTGCTTCTGTTGACTATATGTGTTCTGAATACAGCTGACATAATCATCTGGCAAATCAAGCGGCTGTGGCGGTCCCGTCGATAGATTTCTCACAAGTTTCAAAATTGTTTCCAGAGGTAGTATCTTCTTTGGCACGGGCCATTTCGGTGCCAATTGTCTTTTCACGTTGGCCTTCACCGCCGCATCGATTTCCTCTTCAGTCATGTCGCACAAAATCTTGGGAGGAGACTTGTCGTTCTTGGTTTTCTTATTTCCACTTTTCTTCTGTGTTGTACTAGTCGACGGGTAGTTCAGTTTCCGCTTTATCGACTTAGTAGTGGGCGCAGTTGGCTGACAGGACGGCGCGGCCGATGGACTCGGGCTGGGCTCCCAATCGGCGGCGTGGGATGAACTTTGAGGTGGTGGATTGCTACTCGGAGGAGTCGGTGGCCTTGGCGCCGAGTCTAGAAACACGACGTATTTCTTGTTCCATAGAACGATACCACGCTTGACTCCTCCCAGTGTCTTCTCATCGTCACCTACAGGAATGTCAAGCTCCAGTGTCCCAAATCTCGGCATAATTTGATCCACCCGAGCATAGCCAGCTGGAATCCCGCCGAGATGGTAGGTTGCTCCAGATTGATTTGGTAAAGTATAGCCGACCGCCACCTTGAATGATATGTTCTTCATTGACATATGTAGCTCACAACTTGTCTTCTCCGTGACATCATCCACGGGTAGTGAGCCAACGGCGGTTCGAATGCAGAATTTTCTAGCTGCGTGGAACACACGCTGCTTTTTTCGCTGATCAGATGGGACAGATTCGACTTCAGGACCTTCTAGCTGCTGCTGAGATTCACTTTGCTGACTAATTGAGTCTAGTTGCTCCTGCTGCCGCTGCACCTTGCGTTTCAATTTCGATAACCGGTCTAACTCCTTTCTGGGATGAAAGGGATCCCTAGCATGTGACTTGAGTACAGAATATGGGATCTGCTTTCCGCGAGCACGAGCGAGGCAAATTTGATGAATTTGACCCTTTTTTGAAATCATTTCACAAAATGAACCAAAATTCAAATCATTTCATGATCTGACCCTTTCTCACGGCACCCGCCTCCGGGGCGCCGTGCTCAGCTGTACAACGCCCCGGTCCAAGGCGTTGGGATGCTGACACGTCAGATTAAGCGGGACCCATCTTAATAGCACGGCGCCCCGGGCCAGGGCGTCGTTCCTACAACCATGGCGCCTTTAGCCAGGGCGCCGTGCTCTTTTTTTTCTCGTTGGGTAAAGCGAAAACAGAGCAAAAGAGGTCCAAGTATTAACTGACTACATGTATAGTTCTTTACCGCAGTGGTATGTGCTGTGTTGCTTATTCTTTAGGTAGTGAGTTCAATTCCTTGTCTGGCACTAATTTATACAATATGTTATACAAAATATAAAAATACTTTTTTTCTTGCTTTCTCTTCTTCACATAAGTAGGCAATGTTGCAAATTCTGCAATATAACAAAAACATAAAATTAAATTTTTTGTTGCCTATTGTTTTTCACATAAGTAAACAACGTTACAAATCGTTGTATACAAGAATTTGCAAGAATATATTTGCAACGTTGTGCTTACATAAGTAAACATACAAATAATTAAAATCAACGTACCGGGAAAAAGCGTACGTACTCGCGCCGGCCCGGACCCTGCCGGTCGATTCGTTCCACGCTAAAGCTGCTGCTACCTACGGCACGGCGCCGACGTAGTACGCCATGCTTTTTCCATGGATCAAGCGATCGTGGCAGAGAAAGAGCAGAAGATATCCTCGTGTTCCCTCCCTGTGCACACTTTCCCTTCAGAAAAGAATATCCGCGTGTAC
Organism: Poa pratensis; assembly: GCA_947311845.1. Taxonomy (NCBI): domain Eukaryota; kingdom Viridiplantae; phylum Streptophyta; class Magnoliopsida; order Poales; family Poaceae; genus Poa; species Poa pratensis. The sequence continues at coordinate 2,922,720 of CAMZMU010000064.1, read as the reverse complement.
GTGCTACTACCCACGACGGGGATGAACTTGGAGCAGGATCTTCAGCACCAGCAACATCTAGCGAGTGAGTTGATCGATCCTCCCCTTATTGACCATGTCGGATTATATGTGTTTTATCGATTGATCAAAAGCATTCTAGCTTAAACACACAAAGACGGGAGAAATTCTTCATATCATCATTTGGTCAGTATGCTAGAATCCTCTCATTTGATCTATGCAGCTAGTGTTCTTATCATCCACCGCTGTCTAGTCTAGCAATTGGCACAACGAAGTTGCAGAATAAAATTATTTTTTTGATTAACGATTGTGGTATGGCGTAGGATAAAAAGTGAAGTATTAAGGTACACCATCTTGATGATGTACTAGCGTAAGTGATGTCTCTGTCTCGATTTATACATCCCATATTGCTGTTTTAGATGTTAGTTTGAAACATATCCATGGCATGTGCACGGATGTTAGTTTGATAAAAATAATTTTATGTTTTGTATAACATATTGCAGAATTTGCAACTTTGCTTACTTATGCGAAGAAGAGAAAGCAACAAAAAAAATTATTTTTATGTTTTGTATAACATATTGTATATGTTGGTTGAGTGAATAAACAAAAACAACAAAAATTTCGGGAAAAAAAATTGGTGTACAACAAGGAATCGAACTCATGACCTAAAGGAATAGTCAACACACCACAGACCACTACGATAACGAACGATACATGTAGTCACTATATACTTGTTACTCTTTTGTTCTGTTTTCGCTTTTACCCAACGAGCAAAAAAAAAGAGCACGGTGCCCTGGCTAAAGGCACCATGGTTGTAGGAACGACGCCCTGGCCCGGGGCGCCGTGCTACTAAGATGGACCCCGCTTAATCTGACGTGTCAGCATCCACAACGTCTTGGATCGGGGAGTTGTACAGCTGAGCACGGCGCCCCAGAGGCGGGCGCCGTGAGAAATGGTCAGATGGTAAAATGATTTAAATTTTGGTCCATTTTATGAAATAATTTAAAAAAAGAGTCAAATTCGTCAAATTTGCACACGAGCCAGCCCAGACAGAAAACTGCGACAGCTTTCGGTAACAAAAAGGACTTTTTGCAGGTTCGGATCATTCATTCAGCGGCCGTCTGGACTTTCAACAGGCAGGCGTGCGGTAAAGGCACTAGGCAGTAGCTTTGCGGAAAAGACGAACGAGATAAAGACAGGGTGCATTTTTCCATTTATGTCAGTGATCTCCAGCTGAAAAGGGACCCGGCGTTGTCCCACGTGTTCTGCTACTAGCGATTGCAGATGCGGCAAAGCTCCAGTCGAGATCGAGATTTCGACCGCTGATTTTTACCGCAGAATAAAGTCACGTTTGTCGAAATGAAACTACACCGGGCGGAAGGCAGCATAAAACTACTGTATTTGTTAGTACTAGCTGAAGAGAGTTCACTAAAGTCACTTGTAATATTTTTTTTTTGAACAGGATATTTTATCTGCCAATATTATGTATCTGGTGTGCAAAAGCCAACTTAAAACAATTCACCTTGTAAAACAAAGTTTATCTCTATTTTTGCGGGGATAAAAGAGTTCATCAAAGTCGTCGGCAGTATTTATTTTCCAGCCAAGTGTATCTGGCCTAGCTAGGCGCACGTGCGGTAACATGAGTATAGGTAGCGTGCGCGCCAAACAGAACAGTTCACGAACTCGATCAATGAAGCTGAAACAGTGGAGTCAAATCAGCGTCGTTAAAACCAATGCTGCTGCTGATGCGTCACTCACATGATTGGCATCACCTCGATCCAGGCTGCCGCTGTTCCTACGCTCGATCTCGTCGCATCATAGCGTCCAGCGAGGAAAAGACGATCCGTGCTGCTACGGACCAAAACACCTGCTGCACATCGACGCAGAAGAACGATATCTAATTTCAGAGAGGTCGATTCTGCCAGCGCCAGCACGCAGGAGGAAGTATAAGGGCACGAGCAGCGGTAGCATATGTATACCACTGCCTCACCAAATCCACGTAGACTAAACTGAATGAGGCACTGGTGTGGAGCATATACCCCCAGTGGAAGCTACTCCATGTGAGGTCACGCTGGTACTTTTTCTCTCTGACTCACTTTTCAAACTCAGCTCAGCAGAAAACTACTCAAATTTGATATTCACACTCGTCAGACTCACTAAGAACAGATTGGGGGCATTTCTACAAGCATTTCATATCATTTAAACAATACAACCACATATTTGAAATTCAGTCACTCACCAAAGTAACGAAATACTAATTAAGTCTGCAATTAGGCCCAAAAATAAATAAAAAATGTCTAAAAGGGAAAGTTTGTAGACATGGTAGCTGAGTTCTGAATACAATCAACAAATTCATGTCTCGGTTCTATGTGAAGGAAGCTCAAGAAACCATTAGGAGGACGATAATCCATTGTAACTGGAAAAGTAGGTCAGTGCATTAGTTAATGTAATATTTGAGCAACACGGAAACTGATACAAAGTAGGTCAGTGCATTCAGAAATTGCAAATCATACAAACCGATACATCTGTTCAAATACAAATAGTATAGATGGCAAATAATTGTTCAAATACAAAGTACAAATAGGATAAGTAAACTGATAAATAGTTGATCACACTAAAACAACTAAGTACTAAATCATGTAAACCATATCTAGTTATTCGGATGTTTGCCGAATTTGTCCCAGATATGTTCTACCAAATCTTGATTGAGTCGTTTGTGCATGCAGCGGTCACGAATCTCAACATCTCTTCTAATCACATCAGCGAACAAAGGTGGAGCACCGCTAATCATTGTTGGTTGTAGAGCACTAGATGTTCCAAGAGCTTGATTCAAATCAAACGGTAACTCCTCGCCCTTCTCGTCCTTGATTATCATGTTGTGCATGATGATACATGCTTTCATTACATTGGCCATATCAGTTTGATCCCAAAGACGCGATGGTTCAGCCACAATCTTGAACCGTTGTTGTAGAACTCCAAATGCACGCTCAACATCCTTCCTCGCGCCTTCTTGTTTCTGTGCAAATAACCGATCCTTTTCAGTTTGAGGCAGTCGTATGGTCTTCACAAAAACAGCCCACTCCGGATATATTCCATCAGCAAGATAATATCCTTTCCTATATTGATGCTCATTGACATAGTACTCTACCCTAGGAGCATTCCCTTGTAACACTTCGGTAAACAACGGTGACTGATCGAGCACATTTAAGTCATTGTTGGATCCTGGAACACCAAAGAAAGCATGCCATATCCTTAGATCATGGGATGCAACTGCCTCAAGGATGACTGTAGGGACACCGTAGTCACCACGGGTAAACTGCCCCTGCCATCCAACCGGGCAATTTTTCCACTCCCAATGCATACAATCTAGGCTTCCTAACATACCAGGAAAACCACGTGCTTCATTCTCTTCTAGTAGTTGTTGGACGTCTTCGGCAGTTGGCCTTCGCAAATATTCTCCACCAAACTTGGCAATGACACCTTGAACAAACCCCTCAAGACACTCGAGTGACGTGCTTGCACCAATCCATATGTATTCATCTGTTCCATCAGCTGGCATGCCATAAGCCAACATACGAATGGCTGCAGTACACTTCTGATAAGGTGATAGACCAGGACGTCCTAGGGCATCTGTCCTTTGAGTGAAAGAGGGAGACCACTCGCCAAGGGCTTGCACGATTTGTACAAAGAGTGATCTTCGCATGCGAAACCTTCTACGGAAGTAGTAATCGGGGAAGGTAGGATTATCGGAGAAGTAATCATCCATGAGACGTGCGTTGTACCATTCTCTATTCCTTTCAATATGTATCCTAGGGCCTGACCGACGCCTAGTTACTGGAGCTCCTAGTGCATCATGAATGTTGGTGGCAATTTGGATAGCAAAGTTGTTGAGATTATTTTGTTGTGCAAGGTAATCTTCTAAAGAATACACTTCAGTTGCATCAATGGTGTCATCGTCAGACTCATCAGAACTGATATGAGACATACCCCAAATTGAGCTACAATTTAAACACCAAGTAATAAGATTTATGTACAGAATTACTCATATGCAAAGGCTATGAAATAGGCAAACACATGGATATAAATTCCCATGGAACATTCATGTTAATTATGAAATCCAGGGCTAGCATCACATTCGTAATTTTAATCCATGTGAAGGTGTGGATGCCTTGTTCTAAAGAAATTTTCCATCGGGCTACCAAAGAAAAGGAGATGGGGAATCAGGGTTTCTGCACAAGCAAGCAGCGTAACCAAATTGAAGAAATCAAACAAAAATCGCTGCACACATGGACTGATTATCATCTTGCAAGGGAGTCGATTTGCCAAATAGGCCTAAAAAATCCTCTTTGTGAAAAATCGGTCAAACCCTAGGCCAGATTACTCAACCAAATCAACTTCCGTGAACTCAGAGGGATGCAGGGGAGAAGTAATCGCATACCTTGCCGGAGGAGCTGGAAGTCGGCGTCGGCGTCGGCGGGGTTGACAGGAAGAGCGGGGTGCGCCGTCGTCTCCGCCTGCTCGCGCCTCCCTCCCAGTTCGCGTGTTTCTGCCTCCGCCCGCTCGCGCCTCCCCTGGTTCGCGCCTTTATCCGACTCGCGCCTTCCAGTTCCCGCGAGAATTTGGTGGGCGGCGTGGTCCATCGGGCGGGGAAGCTGCTTTTCCCCATCGCGACGCCTGAGCCGCTGCTTCGTCGCTTTTGTCAGGGGAGAGGCGAGTTCTTCTGGAGGAGACCGCTTTGCTCTGCAGGCGACAGGATAAGCCGAGTTGGCGTCTGGGAAACGACGTGGCAGCGTGAGGCATTGGTCCAGCGTGGAGCGTTGGACGTGCCCTAAGAAAAATGCCGTACACGTCACCAAACACATGGCAGTACGGCAAGGTGTTCCTCCTCTCTCTTTTTGGTTACGGAGCATCTCCACTAGCACCCCAAAACGGGACGTCGGACACAAAAACGGTCACACAGACAATATAAATGTCCGGCCCGACCCGATTTATGTCTGGCACCACTTAGCGGGCCTCCAAAATTGAGGCGGACTCAGGCTGGCGGATAGTGCCCGGACAGTGCCTACGACAGGATGGGCCCACATGTCATCCGTCCATAATATTGCATACATGTACAGGCACCCCGCCCAAACTCATGGCAAAGCAGAGGCTATCCCTCCCCGAAGTCGGCTTCACCTTCGAGTGCGTGATCTACAACCGCCATTGAAAGCTAAAGTTTCTGGACCCGCGTTACCATACCGGCAGCCCCTACCGGCCCACCTTCTTCTGGGAGGAGCGAGAGACGACGCTGAACCACTTCACCCGCGGGCATCCACCGCCAAGCAACAACATCGCCGAGCGAACGCGGTTCTGCTCAGATCCCGCCCAAACCGTTCAGGGCGAAGTCGAGGCCGGCCGTGCAATAGCGGCCAGTCGTGAAGCTGTGTTTGTTGCACTCTAGGCCGACCCCGCAACGTTCTGTCCGCCTCCAACGTCGCATCCCACAAGGCGCCGCCCAAGAAGCGGTGGTTCATTTAGTTTAGGTTTTATTTTGCCTATTATTGTACTTCGTGTTCGTATGGAATGAAATGAAATGAAATGGTATTTCATTTTCTTCTATATTTTATTTTTGGTTTGTGGGTACCGCCGTGGGCAGCAACAGATAATGTGCCGGACACTAAAAATGGATAAATATTTTTGAAGGTGCCGGTAGATATGTTCTCAATCGTTCATCCCAATCCTACCCCACTAGTCCACAGTACTGTCAGGCTGGCTTCGCTGGTCCGGGCTGGACGCACGCCGCACCGCCGTCTGATCGGATCCGGACCATCACTCCGTCTCCACCCAAAGGGCGACAAAAAACACGGCTGCCTCTGTCTGCGCTCGTTATAATTCAAAGCCCGGCCAAATCGCCTGCTCCCCCACTCTGTTTCTTCCTCTCTTCTTCTTCCCCTGTCTCTCTGTCCTCCTCGCCAGAGCTTGCTGGGCTCGTGCTGCCGCCGCTGAGCTCGGTCGGTCCAAGATGGAGACGTCGACGGTGGCGTGGACGGCGGGGGTGGCCGCGCTGGGCGTGCTCTACTGGTTCGTGTGGGTGATGGGCGCGGCGGAGGTGCAGGGGAAGCGGGGCGTGGATCTCAAGATGGGATCCATCACCGACGCCAACGTCAAGGACAAGTACACCCAGTACTGGTCCTTCTTCCGCGCCCCCAAGGAGACCGCCGCCACCGCCGCCTCCGCCGCCTCCGTGCCCGCCTTCGTCGACACCTTCTACAACCTTGTCACCGACATCTACGAGTGGGGCTGGGGCCAGTCCTTCCACTTCTCGCCCGCCCTCCCCAACATGTCCGACCGCGACGCCACCCGCGCCCACGAGCACCGCGTCGCCGACCTCCTCAACGCCAAGCCATCCCACCGCCTCCTCGACGTCGGCTGCGGCGTCGGCGGGCCCATGCGCGCCATCGCCGCCCACTCGGGGTCCAAGGTCGTCGGCATCACCATCAACGAGTACCAGGTCAACCGCGCCCGCTCCCACAACCGCAAGGCCGGCCTCGACTCCCAGTGCGAGGTGGTGTGCGGCAACTTCATGGCCATGCCCTTCGACGCCGCGTCCTTCGACGGCGCCTACTCCATCGAGGCCACCTGCCACGCGCCCAAGCTGCAGGACGTCTACGGCGAGGTCTACCGCGTGCTCAAGCCGGGGGCCCTCTACGTCTCCTACGAGTGGGTCACCACCCCGCTGTACCGCGCCGACGACCCCGCCCACGTCGAGGCCATCCACGGCATCGAGCGCGGCGACGCGCTGCCGGGGCTCCGCCGGTACGACGAGATCGCGGCCGTGGCCAAGGAGGTGGGGTTCGAGGTCGTCCAGGAGCTGGACCTCGCGCTGCCCCCGGCGCTGCCCTGGTGGACGAGGCTCAAGATGGGGCGCCTGGCTTACTGGCGCAACTCCCTTGTCGTCCGCGTGCTCACCTTGCTCCGGATCGCACCCAAGGGCGTCGTGGAGGTCCACGAGATGCTCTTCGAGACCGCCAAGCACCTCACCCTCGGCGGCGAGACCGGCATCTTCACGCCCATGCACATGGTGCTCCTCCGCAAGCCCATTGCCACCGACGACCACAGCAAATAGACGTCGTACGGCCACACACTCACCACAATAATTTCGCACAGGTAAGAGGAGGAGAAACAACACCATAGGGAAGGGAAGGGGCCATGGATGGATGGATGGATGCTCCTCTAATTTTTACTACTCTTGTTATTCGTAGCTTTCAATTTTTGGACCGGAGATGGATGGACGGGGATCCGTGGATAGATCTCTCATATGTGTGTATCATCGATCTGCTATGTTTTGTCTGCAACGAAAATTGGAATCTCTCATTGCAAATTGAAATTGTTTACAGAATCAATTCGATTTTCTACGATCTGTTCTCCCCTGTTTTCATTTGGCGGTGAGCAAGCACGCCCAAGGTAAGAGACGTCGGAAACGACAAACATTCCCGCTTTCCCGGTTTACATAAACCTTATCTTGCTGACCCCAGGCTAGGCCAGAAGGTCGTCCAAAGTTCACCCCGAACTGGAGCTGTACCACGTGCCAGCTGAGGTGGGGCGAGCCTATGGCAGGTGGAGCCCTGAGATCGGATCTCGATTGCATCGACTATTATTTTGCAACCATAGCAAGATTTGATTAGTAGCAAAAACAACTGTAGTGGTAGTGGGTTTTGGTCGGGCCATCGATCGATCGGGATGCTGCACGGAGGTCGATGCCGCCTTCTTTTTCCGCCGGAAAGCTTTCTTGTTTCTTTTAGATAAAATTACAACATCTCGTCCGAATTTGTTGCCGTCGTCAATTTAGCTCGAATTTCGCCATATAGTGGGTATCGTATCTTGATTTATCGGTCGGTCGATAATCTTATAGAACTATACATTAGCTTGAATTTTGCCACTTTTGTTGATTCAAAGGGAAAAAATCAACACAACACTTCTGTCAAATACTTCAATGTTTGTTTTGCATAGCATATTTTAGAATTTTTAGTGCTGAAATTTAGATTTTTTTTATTTAAAAAACTAGCCGATAAATAGGAAACTGATAAAATCGATTAATCGGCTGATAATCGAAATCTGACCGAACAGTAAACGATAAACGATATCTTCAACATTGATATTCATACAAGAGGATGGCGTGGATTGCTTTTCTTTCTATTTTGGTTTGTTGATACTAATGTAGTTTGGAGTAATCTGGAATCGGAACTTGCACAGCTACGAACAACATAACGATAATGATGCTTGGATCTCTAGTTAGATTCCTGCAGAGAAACTTTTGTTGTAGCTTGGTGCCCACTACCAGCTTCTTTTCTACAATCGAGTATGTAATATTAGATGAGACGACATGTGTCCCGATCGTGTCAAATCCCTGCAATCCAGCAGTTGAAAGTGATGGTTAACAGTGGAAATCCACTAAAACAGTGGAGGCAGCAAGCGGTGGGCCGCGGTGGCCATTGAATCGAATCGAGGGGCAAAATAGTGGCATGTTCGTACACCCAAAAGTGGAGCTTAACTATTACTACTGGATCGACGCCGATCTGCTGAACCCAGCTCTCAGCTCCGGCGGTGAATCACATGTCTGGCGAGAGCAGGGCCGAGTGTATTCGTTCATCAGAGAATATCTGCTTGTGTGTGTGGCGTCAGTTAGTCGGCATTCAATATTATCTGTCCATCGAGGATATTCATTCAATCAATGATCCGCACGGTCTGCGCCACTCAATACTTGCTAAATAAGAGCACGTCGTGCGCTCCTGCCCAAACAAGATCTTGCCTCAGCATGTCTCATCAGACATAATCTACCAAACAAATGATAAACTCTCAGCTCAGCATGGCTAGGCTCAGCATGAATGAGGAGAGATAGACATGACAGGGTGATACGGCCTACCAAACACACCCTAAAATGGTCCATGCCACATTGTCTTGCAGCATAGAGGAAATTGCAGATTCCACCACGCTCATGTCATTCCGTTGCAGAAACCACCAGGTTTACAAGTTTTTTGCACTCTCCACCAGGTTTATGTCTAATCCGTTGCAACCTAGCCTAAACACACCATTGATAGCAAAATTTGACACTAACCACCCATCAACAAGAGTATAAGCTACATCACACTTTCTGGGCATGACAATTTTTTTGACATGGATGAAAAGGACAGCTGAGCATACAATATTTTTTTTAACGAGACAAAAGATTTGTCATTTTCATTAATTAAGAATAAAAACGCGTTGATTGATTAACTAGAAGGAAATAGACAAAAAGCTGGAACAAACACACTCCCCGACCGTCATGGAGTACGACCGTCGCGAGGTCACACCACCACCTAGCCGGACAAGCCACCGGGACGAATCCCGCGTAGGCCGCCCGCCGTCGCTACACCAGATCGTCGTTGAAGCCACACCTGCAGGAGACACGATGAAGGGACCTCGCGTTGTGCAGCCGAGTACATTCGAGACACCCTCGACCACATCACATGTGGACGTCGCCACGCAAGAATGTCGCCCCCTCCGCTACCGTCCGCCGCAATGGCTTAACCTAGATGCATCCTCCGTCGGCGGTGACCGAAGGGGAGGAACAGAAGCTGATCCTTGCGCTGGCGGTGACTAAGGTAGAAATAGTACTTCCTTTTGTCCCTACTTAAATTTTTTTTGGTAGGCTAAATTATCCTACCAAAACATTTTATAATTAGGGACAAAGTAGCCTACCAAAACGTCTTATAATCAGAGATGGGTATTATATTTCAATATATTGACAATAATATTTTTTCTTTCCTGAAAAGAGATATATATCGACAATCTCAGGGTGTGTTTGGTTCAGCTGTAGATTTCAAAAAATCTGCTGTGAACTGTGAACTGTGAAAAACCCGCTGTGAGATAAAAACTGTGGCAAAGCTGAAAGTCGTTTGGCTGAAACAACATCGAAACTGTGGATTCTGTGTGAATCATCTGTTATAGCCATACCCTGAAAACGTCATTGAACGGAATATCTCGCCACATTTCCCGTAACCCCACCAAGGCAACAACATTGCCGAAGTTCGCCGGACCATGACACCTTGCCGGACCACCACGCCGGAGTTCCATCGCGACTCGCCGGAATCTCGTTGAGTTCGCAGGAACATCACGGCATAACGTCCGTCATGATTCGCCGGAATCTTGTTGAGTTCGCCGGACCGTCTCGCCGTCCGTCGTGACTCGCCAAGCATCCGTTAGCACATTGGAGTATCTGTGTGCTAGCATCCCTTCATATGTATTTCACACTAATAAAGTACTCGTATTGATCAAAACCATCTTCACCTATGTTTACAGTTTACACATGGCGTATCTGTGTGCTAGCTACCATCGTCATCTACTTTCCACGGCTCCCAGCAGAGACGACATACGCCATGCCATCCACAGATCCACTAGATCCATGATCCATTCCCGCGCTACGCACGTACACGTACGCCGGCGACCACTCCATCACTGCCATACGCGGCCTCTTCGCCTCCGGCCGACTCGTCGTGGGACTCGTGGCTGCTCGGCAATCGGCATCCTGGCGTATATCTCGAGGTCCGGAATTTCATGTCTATCCAATTGAACGGAGGATCTTCAAAAGGATGCGGTGGGGCAGCGCACCAATGGAGGGCCGCCGGAGCCGGGCGGCGCTCGCGGAGGAATGCGAGCCGGCGGGCTGGCTGGGACGTACGTGCAGGTAGTCGTATGAGATGCGTGGGGGTGGTGCGTAAGGATCTGCCGGAACAGCCGGCAGGGGCTGCGAGCCGCTGTATAGCTGCCGGAGTTGGGGCCGGGCAGCGCCGGAACCTACTCGTCGGTCTATTCCGGTCGGCGGGAGAAAGAAGACGAGGAGCTGAGGCCGTGCGTGGCTGGATAAAATAGAGTTGAACCGGTATGTCACTTATTGGTGGCATTGCGGGTTATTTTTGCCAACTTTAATAGACTCAACGCAGTGAAAGCTGGTCCAGGGCTGCTGCGAGGGGCCGCAACATTTGCACTAGGAGAATCTGCAGATTATTGGAAGCGCGGTGGCCAGAAAACTCGTTTGGTTCAGATTCAGCTTTTGAAACGCAGAAGTTGGCTCTGGAAGCTAAACCAAACGGAGCCTCAGCATACTCGGTCACCTGATTACGAAAAAGTGTTCGGCTTATGCATGTTAGACTGACCGTCAGTTGGCTGTCAATTGGGATAAATAGGGTATTTAGATTGGTTTACAACGAATTAGTCGTAGACATGGTGGAGAGTGCAAAAAAATATAAAACTGGTGTTTTGTGCAACGGAATGACGTGAGCATGGTGGAATGTGCAATTTCATCTGCAGCATATGCTGACCCGGCTGGATCTTGCCTGGCTGGAGCTACCTCTTTGCTTTCCTCGGTCATTATTCCGTAATTATTCACCGGGCCCAAAATTATTTAAGTAGGCCGATTAGTCTAGTCCGACGAGCTGTCGCCAGTCTTGTATGATCAGATGCTTGACAAGGTGTAATGTCTCTCTGGAATATGCTCCATATATAGTACTGTAGTATATAGTTTTAGCGTTGGTGAGTTCAGAAACTGATGCGTCCAATGGCCCTAGATTTGTTTAGCTTTTGTTTGTGGGTCACCATCTCCGGGTCCTCCTGCAGCTTGTCTCTGCAACGCAGCTCGTCAGCAGTTACGTCTACACAGGATAACTTGGAAAATGGCGTGCGTGCGTCTCATTTCCGGATCGCGCTGGCCCATCAGCACATGGTCGTCATGGAGCGCCGACGTCGCCTCCGTCGCTAGCCGCCACATCCTCCTCCTTTAAGTTCACAATATCAATGGTGTCTTTGTCTCGAGATGTTAGCATCAATGTTTTTTTTGCAAGAATAGCACAATTAGGTTCTGGCAATGGCGGTCTAATCAGCCGATTAGGTTCTACTGATAATTTAAAATCCATATCTAATATCCGACTTGCTGAAACCGCTTTCCCTGTTCAGAGCAAAATTTCTCAGCCCATGAAAGGTCGATCCAGAGCTCAAGAGCAGTACACAGGAATCACACACATGACAAAACCATACAAAATAGGGCACAGTTTGATCCAATTGCGAGCGGTAGGAAGAGAGAAAACACGATTTTTTTACCTAAAAAAAAGATGATGGGGAAATAATTGACGACACTGATTCTTGTTGAAACCGCTTTCCCTGATTCATGGGAGGATCTCGGGTGATCTATGATCAGGCGGAAACTTGTTAAACCTTTTTCTTTGGAGGAGATTGAAAGGCGGTGAAATCCATAAAAACTAACACTGCTTCGTGCCCTAGGTGGTTGCTCAGTTCAACTACAATGAATTCTGGCAAAATGTTAAGAAAACCATCATCCAAATTTTCGGTGAATTGCATGTGGGTCGCTTGGACCATGGCAGATCTTGATCCTGGAGATTAAGGATCAAACATTATTAAACATTTCCGATCAATTCGTTTGCTCGCACCCCTAAGCCTCCTCGATGCTTAAGGTAGAGCAGAAGGTGAAGTTTTACATCTGGCTTCGTCTCCATAATCGGAATTGGACGGCCGATGAATTGGCGTGGCCTTTTTTTAGATAAAGAGGGCCCCGCCCCAACTCCATTACTAGAATGAAACTCAGTTTTACAGCAACCGGCTTTCCAACCACGCACCCGGGAGCAGCCGCACACATACTCCAGGTTCCTACTTATTACAATACAAAGCGGCAGCAGAACACACCGCAACACAGACCTACAACACTTCCAGGTTTTTAGACACCAACTATCGGCATACAGCCAGGGACAGGAAACAATACTTTCAGACTAGATCGTCACTCCCAGATCAGTGGCGATCAGACACCCGGAGCAGACCACCATCATCGATAAGCATCAGAGAGTTCTCGTGAAGTCTTGCGCCATCTCCTCAGGCGCCGTCTTCCATTCATGTTCATTCACCAGGCGAGTGTAATCGGTCAGCACCAGCTCCGCGATGGTGAGCCTCTGCAGGTTCACGCAGTATCCCTGGATAACAGTGGAGGTGCCCGAGCTAGATGCTCCATGGCACTGGCCATCATCTTCACCTTCTCTTTTTCTTCCCCTAAGAACAGGATACTCCATTGAGCAAGGTTGAAGGCTGCTTTCCTCCATATCACCTGCAGACCAAGCCAGACATCATGGTTAAAGAAACTATTGTTTCTTACTAGCCATAAGGTCCATAAATAGAAGCATGCACAACATTTTCCACAAAGTATTTTTCTGGGGCCACAAAGCCGTGATTTTCAGGCCGGATATCAAGTGGAGAGCCACCCAGACCATTTAGTATCTGGACAGAAGACCAGATTTCTTTGGCTATTGCACAATTACATAAAAGACGCTCAACTGACTCCTCCTCATTACAAAAGAGACAAGTCAAATCATTCAAATGTTGTCTTTTAACAAGATTATCTCTAGTGAGTAACTTGTTATGTGTGACCAGCCAAAGAAAGAAATGAACTTTTGGAGGGATCTTAATGTCCCACACCGAAGCAATGTCAACAGGCATGATCCCCCTGAAATTCACCACAGCATATAGAGATTTAACTGTATAAAAGTTTTTAGAGTCAACTTTCCTCAAAATACAGTCAACTTCATCACTAAAGTGAATGGATTGTGCAATTTTTAGAATCTCAAACCACTGTTGGAGGAGCTTTTGATCAAAACAACGCCTAAAAGTTACCTTGAGTTGCTCTCCATCCCAAACGTTAGCAATAGTGACAGTTTTCTCATTTACCAGGACATACACTTCCCAGTATTGAACATCAAGGCTGGAAGGGCCAAACCAGTGGTCCTCCCAAAATTTTATCTTTCTACCATTCCCAACTTTCCATCGGTACCCCATTTTTGCAGCTTGAGCCGCCCACATAACCCCTTTCCAAAAAGGCGGGGCCCCATTGGTGTTACAACAAAAAAAATGTTAGGGTCATTAACCACATAATTATGGTCAATGATTTGCTTCCGTAGCTTATGCTCATCTAACTGGTATCTCTTAATCCAAGAGGCTAACAAACACATGTTAAGATCAGCTAAGTTAGGGATCCCTAGGCGACCAAACTCTTTGTTTTGTGCCACAAGCCCCCAATTGGCTAAATGGTATTTAAAATTCTCTTCATAATTGTCCCAAAGACAATGAGGCATTTGGGAGTTAATCAAAGCAATTGCCCACTTAGGGAACTTAATAACACTCATATGATATACATGGATGCTAGCTAGCACACTTCTAACCAACTCAAGCTTAGCAGCATGGGAGAGTAGTTTCCCTCTCTACCCCCAGCTTGTTTGAGGATTTTATCAACTAAAGTTTGAAATTTCTAAGCTTCTTGTAGTGTAAAGGCACACCCAAGTACTTTAGAGGGAACTGCCCAAGTCTACAACTAAGGATTTGAGCAAAAGTTTGTGCCTGATCTTCATCCACATTAATAGGGATCAGGTCACACTTATGAAAGTTAATACGCATCCCAGACATTTGCTCAAAGCAGAACAACAACCATTTAAAGTTTCTAGCTCCCACAAGGTCATTGGACATAAACAGGAGTGTATCATCTGCATATTGCATGCTAATCACTCATGTTTGATTAAAACGAGTCAAAAGACCAGTAATATGTCCCTTGCTAGTAGCTTTCATCAACATTTTAGTGAAGACTTCTGAAGTCAAGTTGAAAAGCAGAGGAGATATAGGGTCTCCTTGCCTCAGACCCCTACCATCAATGAAATAGTCACTGTTAATGTCATTAATCCTGACACCAACATAACCATTAACCAACAGGGTCTTAATCAAAGATATCCACTTTGGGGTAAAGCCCCTGGACTCCAAGACTTTTAAAAAGAAAAACCTATCAATATGGTCATAGGCCTTCTCATAGTCTAACTTAAAAATGAAACCAGTCTGATCATTCCTAACCACATCATGATGTCGCCTAGAGGGCGGGGTTGAATAGGCGATTTAAAAACTTTTCCGGTTTAGGCTTGATAATTGCGGAATAAAACTATGTGTTTAAATTAACAAGCCAACAACCTAAATAAACTAGGTTCACCTATGTGCACCAACAACTTATGCTAAGAAAGACAAACAACAAGGTGATAGCAATATAGAATACTTCAAGCACGAAGGCTATCACAATGTAAAGTGCATAAGTAATAAGCTCGGGTATAGAAATAACCGAGGCATGCGGAGACGAGGATGTATTCCCGAGTTCCTCCTTGTTAAGGGAGTACGTCTCGTTGGAGAGTTGTGAACCAACACAATGGTTCAACAACCACAAATGTTTCACCTTCTTCTCCGATGAACCGCACCACAAAGGTTTGGTTCACCTTCCACTATCGGAATCCTTCGAGGCAGAAATCCGGAGCCTTTCAACAACGATCCGGGGCACAACCCACAATGGGATTGGGGGCTCCCGAACAGCTACAAGTGACCACACAAGGGTCTCAACCACCACACGGGCGTCTAGGGTCCAAAGATCCAAGAGTAACAAGTTCACAAGCTTTCAACTTCCACGAATCCTCGTGGAGAGCACAAACCGATGAAACGAAGCAATGGCAAGAGCACAAGGCTCAAATCCTTCACTCTTGAATCCCACCACAAGCAACTAATGCTTATGGGGGGAGAAGAGAGGAAGAACAACGAAGAACACAACAAATGGAACTTCAAGATCAAGATCTACTAGGTTCCCCTCACTTAGAGGAGGAATAGATTGGATGAATATATAGATCTAGATCTCCTCTCAATTTCCCTCAAGGATATGCAAGAATCATGGGAGGGATTGAGAGATAGGCAAGCTTTTCCAAATTTCAACAATAGAGGAGAGAGAGGGGGAAAACGAGCTCAAAGGGTTGAAGAACCGTTGGGGAAGAAACCCCCTTAAAAAGGTTCTCCCAAAAAGTGGCCGTTGGGCAGAAAACGCAGGGCCGGCCTGGGCCGGCTGGGGGGCCGGCCGAGCAACCGAGCGAACCGGCCTCGGGGCCGGCCTGGGCCGGCGGGAGGGCCGGCCGAGCGCCTGAGAGAACCGGCCAAGGGGCCGGCCAGGGCCGGCCTGGGAGCCGGAGGGGAGGCCGACGCAACCGGCCTGGGGGCCGGCCGATAAAACTGTAAAAACGTCCAATACGAAAATGAACATATCTTGATCATCTGGACTCTGTTTTCGATGTTCTTGGGCTCGTTGGAATCGCAACGAAGAGCCCTTCAAGATTATGCAGAGCAACATCATAATCCATCATGTGAGGATAAAACCAAATGTAGAATGGTAAACCTTCTCTAAATAAGAGCAACCGGTAAATCCTGAAATGTAATAACTTTTGCAAAGAAGCTCCAAACGAGATGAAACCAACGAGGTTGGAAAGGTAACGACGAGAGCTTTCCTACAAAATATTAAGGGTCACAAATATAGAGGAGATATCAAACATGGGAGGTGTGGACCTTATCTCGAGGAGGACCGGTAATATTTCCAACACCGAGAATGCAACAAGTTTTCCATCCGACATCCTTTTTCGGTGAACTAGAGCTTGGTGTGGAGAAGAACACAAGCTCTAAATTCTCACATGGATAAAAGCCAAATAAGAACCAAGAAAGATGATATGCCAAGTATGCAAAGGTTTGAGCCCTCCACAAAGATGCGATCAAGTTACTCACTTGAGAGCCCCTCTTGATAGTACGCCGTCTATCCTATAACCCAGTCTCCCACTAACACCACGAGACCAGTAAAAGAGAAACCCTATCAAGATCATAACTTTGCCTTACACATTCCACTTGAGATAGATGATGACGATCTTGATCTCTTCAAGTGGACCACCTTTCTTGATTGCGCTTGCTAGCACATGCTTGATGAAGACTTCTCCAAATGCTCCCACATACTCCATTATGGGAGAGCCTCGCTAAGCTCCGTCTTCATGTATCCACTTTTGTTTCATATTCTTCTCTTGATATAGATGATGGCTTGGAGATAAACATGAAGTTCACTCAATCTTCTTTTCCAAGCCATGCTTGCAATAAGCTCAACTCTTCACATGACCATTCTTCATATAGACCCTTGGATGGAACCTTGGTCATCATGAAATCTTCTAGAGTCCAACACATGAACTCCAACCTTTTCCTATGGACAAGATCTACAAGTATATCTCAATGCAAACATTAGTCCATAAGGATTGTCATTAATTACCAAAACCACGCATGGGGCAACACATGCCCTTTCAACAGCACACTCTCCAAAATATATTTCCCTCTAATGAAGACAGTTTGATTTGGAGAGATCAAGCTTTCACAAATAACACCTAGCCTATTAGTAGCACATTTAGAAAAGATTTTAAAGCTGCAATTTGTCAAAGCAATGGGTCTAATTTTTTTGCTGCTATCAGCATCAGGTTCTTTAGGAATTAAAGTGAGTAGAGAGAAATTCAGTCTAAAAAGGTCCAACTCCCTTTTATTCGAGTCATTAATCAAAGCAATTAAGTCATCCTTGATCAATTCCCAAAAATGTTCCTAGAAAGGGAAAGAAAGCCCATCAGGGCCAGGTGCACCTTCAGCATAAGAACTGAAAACTGCATCTTTAACCTCCTGTTCAGTAAAATCAGCATCTAGAAAGTTGTTTTGTTCCTCAGAAACCATATCATTTTGGTCCCAGAAATCATCAAGGATATCAATACCTATTTTATCCTCAAAACAAAAAATATCCTTATAATACTAAACAACAATATCAATTATACCTTTGGGGTCCTCCACCATCCCAGAGGGGCCCTCCAAAGAAGCAATCTGCTTTTTCCTTCTCCTTTGGTTGGCCATGGCATGGAAATAGAAAGTGTTCCTATCCCCCTCCAATATTTGCTTCTCCCTGGATCTCTGCCTAGCTTTGATCTCCTCTTTCCTCCAGATACCTGTAAGTTCAGTTGAAATACTTTTCAATCTAGACTTAGCATTGGGAGACATAGATTGAGTCACAGACAGAATGTCCAACAAATCATACTCAGCAACTAGTTGTTGCTTTAGCTTATTCTAGGCAGATTCTACATTGGTACACCACCCTTCAGTGTTTTTTCTAAAATTTCTAACTTTGAATTGCCATCTATCAGTGGCTTTAACCATGTTGCAAGGGCTTGACCAAGACTTTTTTTACTACTTGCTCAAACCCTTCCACCTGCAACCACCACTTCTCAAATATGAACATGTTAACTCTGGGGATGCTAAAAGCACCAGTGTCTAAAATTAGAGGAGTATGGTCACTACCAATCCCAGATAGAGTTTTCACACTACTTGCTGGGAACATTTGGTCCCAACAGGTAGTAATAAAAACCCTATCCAGAATGGCCATGATCAAATTATCTTGATTATTAGCCCAGGTAAACCTTTTTCCAGCACTCTTTAACTCCAAGAGCCCAAATCTATTGATCCACTCATTGAACAAATCTGCCCAATGTTGGTTGATATTACCACTACTTTTTTCACTTGCCTCCCTAATGAGATTGAAGTCACCAACAATTGCTGTAGGGCCAGCCCAACTAGCAAACACATTATGCAATTCATTAATGAATTCCAATTTGTGTTCATCGTAGGCAGTGCCATACACCGAAATATACCTCCATACAACATTATCACTCTTATTTTTTTAAAGAGCAATAACATTGTACTGATTTATATCCCAGGAAATGACTTCAAACAAATCCGTACTGACCCCTACTAAGATACCACCAGCAGTACAAATAGCAGGGAGCCAGTTCCAGGCATACTTGCCCCATGGATCTAGAGTCCTAAGTTGAAAGAAATTAAACTCGGTTTTTTTAATCTCAGAGAGACTAATTAGATCTCGGCAATATTCTCTAACCTCTGCCTGTACAGTGAAATTTGGCGTCACACTGCCATCATCACTGCTAACCTCTGACTAATTGGTGTGGTCTCACACCCCGGAATGTTGTTTTCTTTAATCGGCTTCGGGTATTCTTCTTAGGTGCTTGTTCGCAGTGGTTACTGATCAACCTCTGTACCGGCAATGAAGTTCATGATAAACGACCGAACGAAGGTATCAGCTTTCGAGTTTTATCCAAGAGTAGTCAGGTTCATTATGAACACAAAACCTATTCCAGCAGAAAAAACGCAGAAACACCCCGTGCCCGACTAGCGTATTCCCAAGACTTAAAGACATAAGAACTCGACGTAGTACAATCAAATAGAAAACAAACAACACAATTTCAACTCTCTGCTCCCGCCTATGCAACATAAGTACAACAGACACGCCGCTAGTTATTCCACGAGGTGGATCACGTGGAGGACCACTGGCGGAGCTATGTGTAAGTCGGGGGGAGGGGCCGCCCCCCAGACTTTGGAGAATCAATGAAGTTATTTTTTGAAGGACTTGGATGAATGAAAATATAGTATTTCGGCGATGGAGGACCACCTCCTTTGGCGACAGCTTGTAGGTGAGTTCGGCCGGAGGATGCAGTTACCGCACAAGTAGAGGACGAGGAGCACACCAACAACTGATGCGTCGATGGAGCTTTCGGCGATGGCGCCCCCGTGGAGGTGGCTGCCTGATGCGGCCTCACCTACAAATATTATCACTTCATCTTTGAAGAAGTATGTGATTCCTGCAAAGCGCAAAACTAAAAAGAAACAACCTACTGGTGTTTACGACGAGGCGGCAACAAGTACTTCCATTGAAGATGTTCTTATCCAGCCAGGGGCGGAGCCAGGATTTGAACTTAGGGGGGGGGCGAGCCATGAAAACTTAGGAGGTTGCTAATGCATGCTTGTCCACTGAAGCCTAAAGGGCGGCCCCAAAAGCAACTAAGCAAGAGTGTGATGTTGATGTCGTCGAAAACAATCGTAGCCACCTCAACATAGGTGTGAGTGCGACGAATGTCGCTTGAGACACGACAATTCCTCTCATTTCATAAAGGGTGTATAACGGCCGACCACGATGGCACCATTGCAGCAAGTATACTAAGGTGTCGATGTCGAGGCTGAAAATAATTTAAGATCAACCTATGTTTGACCGTAATCTAAAGTTTAACACTTGGCTAGAACGATACCACGAACTGAATCCTGAAGTTTAACGGTTGGCCAGATCCGAGATTGAGTCAACTGTGGTGGGAAAAAACAATCGAGTGAATTCTTCCTCGTCGTTTTTGAACTAATTATAGAAGCATTAGCTAAACTATAGCATAACAATTTAAAAGACTTAGATTAGATTAGCGGTACTGTATACCTATATCCTGTGGTGAATTGATGGGATGATGGCGAACTCACAGTAAGCCGACAGCTGCCGCCGTATTACTCAGCCGCCTAGACAAACCGGCAATCAAATTCCCTCGTCCGTGGCGGCCGGCGGCAGCGAGAGGCCGCTTACTTCCTTGCACCCTGGCAATTGTCATGGGATCGATCTGATTAGGGGAGGACGAAGTGGAAACGACCAGGCTTCTAGGATCGATCATTGCCGTACGTGGGTGCTACTCGGTAGATGGGCTATTCTTTGTTACCTGTTGGGCTTTACGTGTACAAATGCTTGAATTTGGGCTTAAGAACTATGATTAACTTTGGCCATTAGTACGATACATGCATATCTTAATACAAGTATTCACCACTGTAGAGTATTGAGGGGGGCTAGCGGTTAGGGGGGTCTGACCCCTGCTAGCACCCCCTAGATCCGCCCCTGTATCCAGCTAATTGCACCAGAGAAGGTAAAGCCTAATTTCAGGACTCCATGCAGCTATATAATGGTGGGCACGATTCAAGTGAAGCTGGCTTGAAAGTGGTGGAAGTTTTCTACTTATTTTATTCCAAGAGTAGTAGTACGTCTTAGCTTGGTTTTTCCTAGTGCGATTGAGTAGTAATATATTAATTAGTTCAGGTCTCTTTGGTATTTTCCTGCGTGAGATATTAAAAGGGCCAGCTAGTTAGTTTAGTTGGGCTGGTTTTGGCGTAATACCGAACCAGCTTTGAGTCCAATAAAGTGCCTGCATGCACTATATATAGGATGAACCGGTCATGTATTAGGACAGAGAATGTTTTTGAGAGTTAATTAAACCAAAAAAATCGCCGAGATGTGGCGGCGGCCAATTCTGTGTGTTGCGAGTTGAAAACCCATCGAGATTTGTTCCTGTGCGTGAAGATTGGAGACGAATCTGCTCTAGTCTGCTACGTGAGTCTTGGAGGCTCGTCCATGTGATTCCGGCCGGCCGTTGGGTTTGCATGTTGTTTAATTAGGTTTGCATCTGGTAAACCTAATTCTGTTAATTTCTGTCCTAATCGTGTACTTTGCATGCTGCTACAGTTCACGTGAGATAGGACAGGAAGGTTACGTTATACTGCTGGAAGCTAGCTTCAAGATTTGCATCGGAGAGTTGCTGGATAGTTGGAAATACAATTTTGGTCGGCTGGTTATTTTGTACCGTGAAAGATTGGGCAACACTCTGCGGCGTCGACAACAGTAGTTGCGCCGTATCATCTTGGTATCAGAGCAAGGTTGTTCACGGTGCAGTTTTTTTTTCTCGGCTATTGCTTGTTTGATCTTGTTGCTTTGTGAAGATGTCGCACCATGAGGATTCCGATATTGATGGAGGGGAAATTCCTTTGGGTCAAGAAATAACTGAAGATTTGCGTATCCACTTGATGTCAATCAAAGACGCCAATAAAAAGCTTCGTGCAAAAGTTGTGGATTTGTCTACAAATATTGCGTGTGTTGAGGACAGGCTTAATGTGCGTTTGACGACAAGTGATCGCCAGCGGGATGAAAATTTACGAGTGGTTAACGAGAGCCTTAATCGGTTGACCGCGGTTGTTCAGCGTCTCGAGGCAAGAGATGCACCACGCCGGCAGTCCCGGTCACCGGTGCGCAGCCAAGGCCACTCAGATGGTGATGTTTCTGATTTTTCGGATGCTCGTGCAGGCCAGCAACACCGACAACGACGAGATCCCGAGGGTCGCCATGGTGCTGCCCAGCGGCGCAACCACGGCAGTGAAGCTACACGGGAGGATGATGCTATTGGACGCATAAAGATCACGGTACCGGAGTTCTCGGGACGTTCTGATCCGGAGAAATATTTAGAGTGGGAGATGCGTGTCAATCAGATTTTTGACAACCACAATTTTTCTGAAGAAAAGAAGGTTCGTGTTGCGTCCTCGGAATTTACAGAGTATGCTCTTGTTTGGTGGGATAATCTGAACCACAATGGAGAGCGCGCTGCAACATGGGTTGACATGAAGCATGTTATGAGAAACAGATTTGTGCCCGCTAGTTACACTCGTCAACTCCATAGTAAACTGCGTCGTCTTGTGCAAGGCGCAAAAAATGTTGATGAGTACTATAAAGAGATGCAAAGATTGATGATACGAACAACGGTACGTGAGTCTGCAGAGGCAACCATAGTACGGCTGTTTGAGGGGCTGAATGAAGATATTCGTGACCGTGTTGATTTGATGCAATACAATGATATTCATGAGTTGATTCACCAAGCTGAGCGCGCTGAACGGTGGGTTCATGAGAAGCAAGATGCAGGTAGTCGTCCAGCCTACAGTAGTGCGCGGCGTGGTTCTTCACATGGTGATGATGGGTTTAGTGCTAAACCGGCTGTTTCGTACAAGCCGGCAAGTGTTGAGCATAGCAAGATGGCTGCTGCACCTAAGGAAGTCTCTCAAGCTGCATTAAGCACGTCTCATCATAGCCACATTATTTGTCATAAGTATGGGGGGCGAGGTCACATGATGCGTGAGTGTCCGAATCAGAAGAAAATTTTGCTTGTTGATAATGCATATATTTCAGAATCTGAAGATGAGATGCCTCAATTAGAAGATGCTACTGGTAAGGATGATGGTAAGACCGTGGATTGTTGGCCTGAACTTAATGTGCCAAGTTTGATGGCGCATAAGGTGCAGCATGATGATACGGTTATTGTTGAACCGGGACAACGGAGGAGCATTTTTCAAACTGCATGTACCATCAAGGGTGAAGTATGCAAGCAGATTTTTTATGGTGGTAGTGCAAGCAACATGATTAGCAAGGATGTGGTGGAGTCTCTTTCTTTGCCTACATGGGAGCACCCGAAGCCATACTATATGCAATGGATCAATGGCGTGGGCAAGTTAAAGGTCACCCATAGAGTGAAGGTTCCTTTTTCTGTCGATGGATATGTTCATAAAGTGGAGTGCGACGTTCTGCCATTGCATGTTTGTCATCTTTTATTGGGACGTCCGTGGCAACACGATGTCAATGCACTTCACCATGGATGCACGAACAGGTACACATTTATGCATAAGGGTGAGTTCTATGCTCTTCTTCCCAAAGATGCGAACAATATCAAGTGTACTGTCGAGGTGTTCAAGAAAAAATCGGCAAGGCGTAAGTTGAAACCGAGGACGGTTTCCCTTCAAGGGAGGGAGGATGATGTGGCCTCACCTACAAATATTATCACTTCATTTTGAAGAAGTATGTGATTCCTGCAAAGCGCAAAACTAGAAAGAAACAACCTACTGGTGTTTACGACGAGGCGGCAACAAGTACTTCCATTGAAGATGTTCCTATCCAGCTAATTGCACCAGAGAAGGTAAAGCCTAATTTCAGGACTCCATGCAGCTATATAATGGTGGGCACGATTCAAGTGAAGCTGGCTTGAAAGTGGTGGAAGTTTTCTACTTATTTTATTCCAAGAGTAGTAGTACGTCTTAGCTTGGTTTTTCCTAGTGCGATTGAGTAGTAATATATTAGTTCAGGTCTCTTTGGTATTTTCCTGCGTGAGATATTAAAAGGGCCAGCTAGTTAGTTTAGTTGGGCTGGTTTTGGCATAATACCGAACCAGCTTTGAGTCCAATAAAGTGCCTTCGTGCACTATATATAGGATGAACCGGTCATGTATTAGGGCAGAGAATGTTTTTTGAGAGTTAATTAAACCAGAAAATCGCCGAGATGTGGCGGCGGCCAATTCTGTGTGTTGCGAGTTGAAAACCCATCGAGGTTTGTTCCTGTGCGTGAAGATTGGAAACGAATCTGCTCTAGTCTGCTACGTGAGTCTTGGAAGCTCGTCCATGTGATTCCGGCCGGCCGTTGGGTTTGCATGTTGTTTAATTAGGTTTGCATCTGGTAAACCTAATTCTGTTAATTTCTGTCCTGATCGTGTACCTTGCATGCTGCTACAGTTCACGTGAGATAAAACAGGATGGTTACGTTATACTGCTGGAAGCTAGCTTCAAGATTTGCATCGGAGAGTTGCTGGATAGTTGGAAATACAATTTTGGTCGGCTGGTTATTTTGTACCATGAAAGATTGGGCAACACACCACGGCGTCGACAACAGTAGTTGCGCCGTATCACTGCCAGGGTGGGAGGAGGAGGTGGCGGCGCGTGGAAAAGTGCACCATGTATAATCCCCGTGTCAACCTCGGTTGTTTGTGTTGAAAAATCCCGTTTCAATTTCGTACTCACTGCCTCGCACACCCCGCATCTCCCGAAATCCCTTGAAGTGTTATCATTTTTCACGAAAAAAAAAATATAGCACGGCTGTTTTTCACGAAAATGGGTTTTGGCTCTCGGGTGCCAGTGCACCCACTTTTTCAAAAAAATTGAAAAAATTAAATGAGTTTCAAAAAAATCTAAAAAATACCAGGTGATACATATGCATGTCCTCTACGTATATGCCGATTATGGGTGCAAAACAAATCATATTACGAGCTACATAAAAATAAGAAAATCTGGATCAGTAAAAACTGAAAATAGCATGTTGAATCTGTCAGAATTTTCTCTTTTTTCTGTAGCCCAAAATATAAGTTAGTTTTTTACGAATTTCTTGCGTACGTACGTAATATGTATATGTATTTGTGTAAAAAAATTCAGATTTTTTTAAAGCAAAAAAGTTCAATTTTCAAAATTTTCAAATTACAGGGTGCAGTGTGCCCGAGAGCCAAAACTCACTTTCCTGTTTTTCATCTCTACTAGTGTTAAAAGAACAATGTGGCGGGTACCTCTAGTGAAAGGGTACCCTTCGCGAAGGTATACCGATGCAGCTCCGGCCGACATGTGTCATGAGTAGCGTATGCGCAAGCGAGGGCGAACGAGGAAAATTCGGATATGAAACGATAGACGGGCGACACGGCCGCTTCCGCACGTGTGCTCGTACGAGCCGTGTACATCCGGTCGGCCGCAGTACGCGAAGCACCCGCGTGTTTGCTATAGCATTGATTCAAGATGTACAGAATCGAGCCCTCCCATGCGTTATGCTACTCTGAATGGAAAGAAAAGTATAAAATAAGTAGCATATGAATTACTTACTCCGATTGTTTCGACGTGTGCGCGTAACACGGCAGTACATGCACGCGCGTACGACGCCATCACCCCTGTACACCTAGGCGTTTGGGTCTGGATGTACAGAATCTGCTACACGGATGTACATAATTTTCTATACGTGAATCTAAAAATCTGAGATGTACAACTATATAGACACATGTTGTACAAATATATAACACATGTTGTACAACTAGACAGATACAGGTTGTACAGCTATACAAACACATCTTGTACAACTACGCAAACACAGTTTGTACAACTAACATGTTACATAACTAGAAACACATGTTGTACAACTATATAGACACATGTTGTACAACTAGACAGACACAGCTTGTACAGACACAGATTGTACAATTAGACAGACACATGTTGTACTACTATACAGACACATGTTGTACAATTAGTCAAACACAGTTTGTACAAACACAGGATGTCACTAGTAGGAAACTGTCTTTCTGTGAAACCACATTCTGTGGCGCACCAAATAGCCATGCGCCACAAAAAATATTTGCATTGTTTTGCATGCGCCATAGAAATGTGGAATTCTGTGGCGCAAAATGGCGCATACAGCTATATGCGCCACAGAAATCCACATTTCTGTGGCGCACATCTAACATGCGCCACATAAATGTGCATTTCTGTGACGCATAAATGGCTATATGCACCAAAGAAAGTCAAAAGGTTTCAAAAAATCCAAAAACATTCAAAAAAATAAAAAAATTCAAAAAAAAACAATTTAAGGTACTTTATGTGGCGCATGGAGTACCCACCCACCCCCCGTGGATCGTCTTTTCAGTTTTGCAAACAAGAAAAGAAAATGATAAAATATTCAATAAATAAAATCTTTTGAGATATAGTTAGGTTTTGGTGTCTACTTGGTATAGAAATTTCGAAATATGAATTTTGACCTGTTTTGCAAAAAACAGAAGAAAAAAGTTTGAACGGCCATAATTTTTGCATACGATGTCGGAAAAATACGTTTAATATATCAAAAAAAAAACTAGAGAAAAATTGGAGCTCGATTTCACCAGGGTTTACCCGGTGAATTTTTCTCAGATCCTCCAAATTCCAAAAGAAAAAAAGTTATTTCAAAAAGAAGATTTTTTGAATTTCACAAAAAAAAATTAAAAAATATTTTTGAAAGTTTTCTTGATTTTTGATTTTTTTGGATTTTCCAGGATTTTTTGAATTTTTGGCATTTTTTGATTTGTTTTGATTTTTTTGGGATTTTTTGAATTTTTAGATTTGTTTTGAATTTTTTGAAAAACAAATTGGATTTGCTTTTGAAACTTTTGAAGTTTTTGATTTTTTTCAAAATTTAAAAACACACATATATATACATACCACACATAAACTACACACATATATACAAGGATTAAGAGGGCTGATATGATACTTATATCAATAAGAACTTGACGCAGTGGTCTGTCCACCAGCCCGAGTTCGACTCCCTGTGGGAGCGTATTTCGGGTTGCCTCACCGAGCGACACTGTTCACGTGAACAGTGTCCGGCTCCTGCTTCTGGGCCAATTCCTCCGTGGTTCGATCAGAGGTATTGTGGTGCTCCCACCACCGCAGGGTTTCCCGGTAGGTTTAGGCTCACGGGGCTCAGAAGACTAGTATAGTCTGGTTAGGTCTAGCTTGCGCACAGGTGGCGTGCGTGTGGTGTTGAGTGTGTGTGGTGTGAGTTGTGCGTGAGTTCAGATACTACAGCTGTACTGTAAAAGACCAGGAATTCTCAAAAAAAAAAAAAAAAAAAAAAAAAAGAACTTGAGTACCATAAGGGTAGCTGAACTGAATAGAAATTAAAAGTTAAGCGTGTTTGGGTTGGAACAATTTGAGGATGGGTAAGCTAGCGGGAAGTCAACATTTGAGAAGGGTTAAAAAATTCAGAAAACTAGGAAAAAATTCAAATATTTAGGTTTTTCCAAATTATTTCAATTCCTGTTTTTTTTGAGTTTTTTGAATTTTTTGAATTTTTGAGTATTTTTATGTATTAGTGTGTACAACTACACAGACACGGATTGTACAACTATATATAACCGGTTGTACAAAAAAAAAGTTCGTCGAATCCTATCAACATGGGATTTTTGCAGATCTCGACGCGAGGAGCTCAAAAATGAAAACGGTTCGTAATTTGGATAGACGGTTCTCAGGATATTTCATTTTTTAAAAACAAATCTCAAAATAAATGCACATGCAACTCTCCGCACGGAGAAGCAGAAATCCCACCAAAAGTCTCTCGTGCTGCCACTTGTCGCATATGCAAGCACCCACGGGGAACCGCGTGAAGGAAAAAACTGACACTTGTCATCACGCCACAGTTCTCTGGGTTCCCTTCGCAGGGGAAACTTTTTATAGTGATTTCCCAATGTGGCGCTTAAAACCAGTTGGGCTGGCAGCGTGTTATCATAGGCATCTGGGCCTAGCTACCTTTTGCATGTGTCGTCTCAATTTAGAGCCCAGCGCCATGCAAAGAAAAAAAAAAGCCCAGCGTTGCAACTTGCAAGAGACGAGGGTTTCCTTACCTATTTAATTTTGTCCTATTATTTATATTACTTTAGTGTCTCATCACTAAGTAGGGATGAAAACGGAGCGGATACGGACGAAACTGGGTGGTGTCACATTTGTTTTCATATTTATTTGCGGAAGCGGAAACGAATACAGAAACCCCGAAAACAGATACATAAACAAATATTGTCGGAAACAAATACAGACCGAATACGGTGCAGACACGGAACAGAAAGCAGATGTTTGCCGGAACCAAGCGACCCCTTGAATAATGCAGGGAACCTCAAGCAAACCAACAAACTTATCAATTTAATAAGATGAAATAAATTAAATTATAATATAGTATTTCTAAGTTATCAACTTTGACAAAAAAACTACTATCGTCCCTAAACCTAGTGCAACACTGAAATGCCGAACCCGGAATGACTTGAGAGGGAGATAATATGCAAGTACGTCGGGCCTAAACATGGTCATTTCATAGATTTTACTTTTTTGTTTAGATCTTTGGTTCTGCCTCGGTGTTCTCACTAAAATTGTTAGGCATGTTGCATTCAGATAGCACCACGTAGCAAAAAATGGAAAGTTCCGTATTGCCGGAAACGGAATTTCCATTTCCGTGGTCGTTCCATCGGAATACGCTGTTCCGTTTCCGTTTCCGCATAAAAGTTTCCGTTTTGCAAAATTCCATTTCCACTTCCGTATTTTCGTTCCGTTTCCGTCTTTCCGCGGAAAAGTCGGAAAGTTTCCACTCCGTTTTCATCCCTATCACTAAGCGGCATGCATTGTGTATGCTCTCCCCACCCGATCAATCCACCTAATCAAATGTACGGGTAGCAATCAGTGTGCTAATTAGCCTCTGTATGCAGGGGCGGGCCCACTTCAATTCAAGGGTATTCAGTTGAATACCCAAATATTTTGACCAAAAAACTGGTTTATACAGTCTATAATACACGTATATATGAGAAAATACGAAAATCACATAACCCGCAAAAAAATACGAAAATCACATACATTCGGGCCACAAGCCCACTTCCGTCCTCCAAAAGACTGCTCCTCTATGAGGCCCAGCTAGATATTTGGCCCATCTAGTACCGCAGCACAGCAGCTCAGCCAGGGGATGGCTCGCACGCATGTGTTTGTTACTTTGTTCCATCAATCGATCTTCCCTAAAAAAAAAAAAAGAAGTTCCATCAATCGATCACCTCCTCCAAATTATCCCCAAACCGAAATCAGAGAGTTATCCTGTAATTTCTATGCTTTCCTATCATTTTCCAGTTTTTGTTTCTATATATTTCATGTGTTGCTTCTTTTATATGTCGAACAATTGATATTTCTTTGAGTTGAAACCTTTCAAGTTATGGTGTGTTTCTACTCGAGATATTATGGTCAAATTGTGTCATATCTAATACATTATGCGGTCAGAAATGTATGATGCTATAATCAATTATACAAGGAAAAAGCTAGTAGGCTTTAGACTGTAATTTTTTTTGTACCCCTAAGATTTTGAATACACACTCTTTAAATCCTGGGCCCGCCACTGTCTGTATGTTTGGGTAATTAGCCACCCGATCTTTACTGTGTCCTGCACCGTATGACTATTTAATAAAAGGGCTGGATGATTCTCAAAAAATAAATCGGACACCTAAGAACGCAAATATAGCATTTTATTTGGTGGAACTTATGTTTCGTGCGATTTTGCCAAAACAAAACTTCAAATAGGGTGTTCTACATTAATTGTTGGGCCCTTTTTTAATTAATTGTTGTTGGGCCTTTTGGTTAACTTTTCTTCGCTTATCAAAGCCCTGTGGCCCCGATGAGGCTGGGCCCTGGGCCGTCGCCAATGAACCAGGGTTCCGTTCGATCGGGTGGCTTTTTATACACGGGACGGCAACATAAATCCCATAATTAATCGACTTTTCGATCGAGTACCAAGTACCAACTGCACGCAGCCGAGATCGATGTCGAGCCAGTACATCCTGGACGAGTGCTCCAAGTTGATGGTGGAGGAGTACACCGGGTGGAAACCGCCGGAGACGACGACAGTGAGGATGGACGGCCGGCACAAGCACATCCAGATGCTGCTGCAGTGGGACAAGGTGCCTCGCAGTCTGCTGCCGCTCTCCCACTGTCCCCTCTTGGGCCTCTGCCTCAAGGTCAAGCGGGAAGACTACGAGAGGGTCCTCGCCCAGTATAAGCGCGTGGGTTACGCCTACGCCGAGGTCGAGGACGTCGACGCCGAGCAGTACGGCGAGGTAGACGAGCAAGACCCGGAGTACGAGGAGGCGAGACTCCGGAAGAAGGAGCTCGAGGAGTTGGGCCCGGTGATGGAGTCGCTTGTTAAGGACTGTGTGGCCGATATGGCCCGCTCCGTCAAGATTGTCGAATCGGGACAGAAAGAGAGGTCGCTAAATCTGGCAAGGTGGCCAATCCAGGGAGTCGAAAGAGAAGGTTAAGCCATGGCGTTTAACATGCAACATCGCATATCTATCTACAGTATTCATCTTAGGACACCTTTGCCTTTTACGGCAAGGGCAAGCTTTACGCTAATCTTACGGTTATTATTTTCTGGCAAATCCTAGAGGAGTACATACAGCAAAGAGAACACGGAGATAAATCACTAGACACATCCGAGTAACTTAGATGGTTGTACATGAGTTTTAATCAAAGATTGCAAGCCGGAAAATATTACAGAATTCTTCTCGGTCCAAAATAATTACACTGAATACATGCCATTGTAATTATTTTGAACACAACTCTAAAAGCTCTCAAAGTTTACATAAAAAGATACCATTTTATTCAGTCTATACTATATCATACAAAACTAAAAGACATGGCCGTCCCTGGGGCAGGGCAAGAAGTATTAAGCGCATAAACGAAGGTAGTTAGCTGAATCGTCATCTTTCAAATGTCAAAAGACCTTATCTCTTGCCATAGGGCCCCAAGAACATCTTCAAAAAACGAAAAAATAGTTGAAAAGATCGTGAGCAACACAACTGAACATCAAAACACCGCCAATTCATCGTAACTTCATGGCATAATACTCAAAAGCTCCAAGTGATGGTTACCAATGCGCATATAGAAAAGGCATATAAAACGGTGAAATTAATTCCACTAGTAGACATTGACACCCTTAATTTACATTCAACAATTTGAAAAGTTCTTTCAGAGCAAACTTATAGCATCTCAGATCAGACCCCCACTTCCCCTTATACATCTGGGCGGACTGCCGAGACACTGCCCAGACACAAAATGGTCACCCAACTGGATCCCCCTTAGAGCATCCACAATGCTGGAACACTTGATGTGGCGCTTGAACGTCAAATCCCACCAGAGGAAAACGTTCTGGACTAGATGTAGTTTCGTTTGCTATGTATATTGTAGTAAAAGATGAAGATCGTATTACGTAATTTACTCTGTGAATTTGCTATCTATTTATATTGCATGAAATTGCATGTATTTAAGGGTTCAAAATAAGGATCGTGATTGCAGGAGGGGACATTTAGGGGGTGGCTAAACCTTGCCCGCGAACACGTCTGGACGTGTCCACAGACATATAGGGGGTCAAATTTGCCAAGTCCGGTTGGAGATGCTCTTGCATCTAAAGTTTTTCAAAAAATTACATAGTATGAGGTGTAATTAGTAGTACAATAAATTCTCAAATAATTTGAACTATCATCTCAACAACAAAAACCCGTTAGCATCAAGTTTTTTCTACAACAAACGGCTAAACTAACAAAGAAAGGAGATTCCTCTTGTGCAAAATCCATACACAATCGAATTCTATACCACTTTTCCATAAAAAACACAGATAAACATTTTCTCTTCAAGGAGGAAAAATAAAATAAAAGGATCTACTTACCTTCATCTCGAATGTATTTACACACACATTGCGTCCCAGTGGCACACCGAATGGACCCTAACAGGCACTGTTCTGCAAGCTAATTCATCACATAATCTAGGTGCTTCAATAATTATATGTACATAGCTCTCTTTGCAAAAAGCGTACATACATGAAACATTCCTGTTATATGTCACCGCTTGAAAACTAAATGCTGATCCTTAGTGAAAGCTAAATCTTGATCCTTCTATGAAGAATACTACATCTTGATGCTTCTAAAATAAAAGTACACAACATACACTTGAAAACTATAGATCCTCACCAGAAGTACATCTAAGACACTCGAAAACTATATATTGAATATCTAGGAAATAAAACTACATATGAAAACTCGACTATACATTCAAGTTACCTCCCTGCTATATGAATAAATAAAATAGAAAGATGCACAGAATACATGCTCCTAAAGACATATACTACAAGGAATTACATTTAATTAAATTCAAAGATACATAGAATACATCCTCGCTCATGTACCGCTAGCCCCCTCTCGTTCCTCCCCGCCTTCCACCTCCTCGTCAGTGCCCCCCCCCCCCCCCCCCCAGCCGCGCGCCTCACCTTAACTTTGCTTCGCATCGTGCCGCACCCTCCACGGACCGCTCGCAGCTGACTGACAACGTTTTCGTGTTGTACCCTACATAGATGGGAATTTTTATTGTTGGATGAATGCTACAAAAGTGTACAAACAAATTGCTTAAGTCCATTTAAAAAATATCACAAACGATGACAAACAAAGATATAACAGTAGCATGTTTCTTTGAATCCTTGATATTGCCCAATTTTGATTCAAAGCCGTACACAACCATAACAAAGCACCACAAAAATTAACAACAAGGAGAAAGCTCACCCGCAACAAAATAATATAACAATATGAAGTCAATAGACGAAAATCAATGTTTACATACAAGAAACAAACAATAATATAACAAACAAAGATTTCGTACTAGCCTCAAATCATATATGGGTGAGAAGTTAGAGGAAAAAAGATATATGAGCTTTGTTACAAGATAAGTTACACGATGACACAATTTCAGATTTTTAATGACTATATTAGTTGCTAATTTCCAGTGCTAAAATATGAGAAGTATGTAAGGAAGACAAAGTATTGTCGTCAATAAATTGGTTTTGCATCGGAAGGGACATCGTCTCATTTTTTATAATAAGATGTGGCCATTAAATGTTTTTATAACTAAAATCGATGTGATCACAATAATGTGAAAATATTAGCTTAGCCATTAGGTATTTATACTAATTTTTTTTCGTAAATTCTTTTTCTATATCTCAACTACTCCCTCCGTATCAAAATATAAGTCGCACTAGTCACTTACCACACATATGTATGTAGACATGTTTTAGTGCAAGATTCATGTAAGTGACTAGTGAATCTTGCACTAAAACATGTCTACATACATGTGTGTGGTAAGTGACTAGTGCGACTTATATTTTGACACGGAGGGAGTAGTTCTCATACGAATTTCAGTTTGCTTAATTAGTTGCTTTTTATTATATATAATAATATTAAAACATGACTTTGTATTTTTAAAATTAAAAGTTCGACGTTAGGCAACTCAAATGCGCCATTACTAACAGTAATCTTGAAGTGGCAACCCGTTTCATCAAATAAATAATACCAGTTGTTTAAATTCTAATGTACTAGATACTGTTAAAATATTACTTTCACAGATCATAACAGATGTCATAATCACATTTATATAAAAGTATATTGTGGTCACTTTTATGTACTAATGTGGTTGCATTTATGTAGCATGTTCTAATATAGAAATGTTACAAATATCATAAGGCCTTGTTTGGTACTAGTGTATTTTAGGTGATTGGTGGGGATTATCCTGGTCAAACCCGTGAATCCCCACATATCCCAAAGCATCATTTGGTTCTAGTGTATTGGACAGGTATTATCCCCACAAATCTCCAGAAATCCTAAACTGTAGTGCAATTTTCTCAATACTCAATTCACTACCCCTACCTAGTACTCCCTGCGTTCGGATTTAATTGACACACATTTGGTTACACATGGATGTATCTAGACACCAAACAAATATAAATACATCCATATTTGGACAAAACCAAGTCAATTAATATCAAGTCAATTAATTTGGAACGGAGGGAGTAGATTGGATTCCAAACAAGACCTAACAGTTTTGTCTGTATGACATGATAGCCGCTCGGCAGGCACATCCACCGTTCCGTACCATGCGGCGCGCGGGCCCCCGTCCGATCCGAAAGGAAGCTTCCGCGAAGCAGCCATGCCGCTCAGTTTCTGGCTCAAAGAACCGCCACCTCTTCTCCACCACCACCCAAGCCATCCACCACCACCACCATGTCCCAGCCAGATCCGATCGACCCCGCCTCCCCGCCGGCGATGGACGCCGCGCTGCCCGCCGCCGTCCTCGCCACCATCCTCTCCCGCCTCGACGTCCGCTCCCTCCTCCTCGCCGCCTCCGCCTGCCGCGCCCTCCGCTCCTGCGCCGCATCCGCCCTCTCCTTCCTCCCCGCCTTCCACCTCCTCGTCAGTGCCCCCTCCCGCCTCACCTTCGGTTCCTATCGCAACCACCACCGATCGCTCGCTCGCGTCTGACTGACTACGTCTTCTTGTTTGCGTATGTGACTGAATTAGGAGGTGGCGCTGACGCACGACCTGCTCCGCCCGCTGCTGCCGCGCAACCCGGGCCTGCGGAGCCTCCGCCTGGACTGCGAGAGACTCGACGACGCCGCCGTCGACTGCCTCGCACGCCCCGGCCTCCATGACCTCACCCTCCTCAACTGCAACAATCTCAGCGGCCGCCTGCTCCGCGACCTCAGTGCCACCTGCCAGGATCTCAGGTAGAGTAACCCATTTCACCCCCGCCCAGTCGCTCTGCTACGCTTGTGGATTGTTGGTACTCTAGCAGCGTTTCTGTTTGGCTCTGTCGCGCGGCACTATGACGGGCTGGTCTGTTCTGAAGCATTTTGCCTGGATGCAGGGTGCTGTCTCTCAACTTCCTTGCGGAGCGTAGGGGCCTGGCGATGGGGTTCTCTGATCTGGAGGCGTTGCTCAATGGATGCTCCAGTTTGGAGGTATGTCAGGATTGGTTTGATCTAAGTCCCGTGCGAAAACTGACCTCGACAATCATCATCTCATTAGATTGATGACAGCTCCAATCAGGAGCATTTAATAGTGATAGTTAGCTATAGTTGTAAACTACTCCCTCCGTTTTTTAATACTTCCTCCGGTCCACTATAAGTTTCGTGAGCAAACAACTAAACATGCACAAGCTGGTAGCATAAGTGGCGACTGTTTTTTAGGATCGGAGGGCATAAGAAGTTTTATCTTATACTTCGTATTAAAAAACGGAGGAAGTAAAACCAAAGGATGCTCCTGCTATCTACCCCTAGCTGACTTCTATAGTTCCATTACATGATCTGAATTAGAGTACTTAACTAAAGCCAACAAATGCTCAAGTCAATTCTGAAACCTTCAGAGCTTTTGCCATGAACCATAGCTGCAGCTATCTCATACACACTTGTGCGATTAACCTTACATTTACTTTGAGATTTAAATACCTTCTGCAATTGGGCTGACAACTTCTCTACTTCTTATTTGCAGTCTCTCAGCTTGGCACTTGATTTCTCAAAGTTTGATGACCCCAATTTCAGCCATGTGTGGTCATCTGCTTCCCAAGGCCTGTCCTCTCTTGAAATCGGTTATATTCCATTGTCAATGTTGCTTGGGATTCTAACGGTCGCTATTGAGTCGCAACAATGCATGTATTATCCCAAGGCACCGGTTTTCTTTCCAAGCCTCCAGAAGTTGTGCCTCTCGGTCGACTTCATTACTGACCATCTGATTGGGTACATAGCAACAGCGCTTCCATTGTTGACACATCTGGACCTTCAGGATGCACCAATCATGGAACCTGAATCTGCAACGGATCTCACAAATGCTGGTCTTCAGCAAATCAATCCGAAGGGAAACTTGAAGCACATTTCCCTCATTAGAAGCCAAGAGTTCTTGTTCACGTCTTTCCGGCGCGTAAATGATCTGGGAATTCTGCTCATGTCCGAGAAATGCTCGAAACTTGAGAGCATCAGTCTTGGTGGTTTCTCCCGTGTAACAGACACCGGATTCAGGGCTATCATCCACGCTTGTTCAGGTCTTCATAAGCTTAAGGTGTCCAACGGAAGCCGTCTCACTGATCTTGTCTTCCATGACATTGTTGCCACTTCCCTCTGCCTAACACATGTGAGTCTGAGATGGTGCAATCTACTAACTGATGTTGGGATTGAGAGGCTGTCATTCAACAAGGATCTCAATGTGTTGGATCTTAGAGATTGCAAGAGTCTGGGTGATGAAGCTGTGAGAGCTCTGAGCTGCCTTCCCAGGCTGCACATCTTGTTGTTGGATGGAACCGATATCACTAATCAAGCATTGAAGTATCTGGGAGCTGGAGCATGCCCGCTAGCTTCGTTATCTCTCAGGGGCTGCTATAAGCTAACAAATGACTGCATACCCTTGTTGTTTGCTGGTTCTGTTAAAGAGAGCCTACATTTGCTGGATCTCTCAAGAATCCCTAGCATCACCGATGATGGTATCATGCTGATTGCGCAGAGCCGAACTCCTCTTACCGAGCTCCGGTTGCGAGAGAATCCCAAAATAGGGGATGCCTCCGTGATGGCCCTTGCTTCCATGCAATTTGATGGTGGAACCTACGGCAGCACCTTGCAGCTGCTGGATCTCTACGATTGCTGCGGGATCACGCCGCTTGCAATGCGGTGGTTCAAGAAGCCATACTTCCCAAGACTGCGGTGGCTAGGGCTAAGAGGCAGCCTGAACAGGATCATGGTGGACGCCCTTGTCCGGAGCCGCCCTTTCTTGCACATGTCGTGCGCGGGCGACGAGCTGGGGACTTCGTATTGGGACGCGTCCGCGGACTGGTATCGGCATGACGACGACGATTCTGAAGATCTCGAGCCATGGCAGTTGGACGGTGAGCCGGTATCTGATGCCGAAACCGTCACGGGAGAATAATGCATTTGTTGCGGTGTGCCGTGTCTGTTTGTCCCAGAATGATCATGAGGCTCTTATCAGCTACGTGTTCATCTCTTGTTGTATGTACCACAAGATAAGCGATATTCTTTGCTGTTATCTTTCCTCATGTGTCCGTTTCTTTTGTATACGGCAGCCTGTTTGTTGTTACATCACGCAATGTATGTTGTATTCAGATTCCAGATGTTGTGTAAGGACAAAAAAAAGCTATATGCGAGTACCTCTGAACCTCTGATGTTATGCAATATCTGACGGATGTAATCGTTTTGTAATCAATGAAGCGTCTGTTGTTGGTATGACATTGTTGAACCAGTTTTGACAAAAGCAAGACCATACGTTTCGAGCTGAACATGTGAGCATGTGGAGATTTGTAGTGCAACATCCCATTCTTTTGTGCAAAAAGGTTTATGTTTGTTTTGCAAAGTAGGATGTGTAGATATTATCAACGGTCTTTTGTTCTATTGCGCCCAGATGATTTAACATTAACTGTGTGATTTTTTGGGTATTCTGCACTGAAAACATTTACTGATTTTGTAGAAACTACTTATTTGCAGATTTTACAAAGAGGAGGGTGCCCATCTGTCAGAACTCAGGACAGAGGAGGCGAAGCATATGGGCAGTGGCAAGCTACGAGGGTAGCCGGCCACTTGCTCTCACCTACCTATCCTCCATCTGTTCCTCCATCCGCTTAGGTTCCAGCGGCGATGGCGGCGCCCGTGACGGTGTATGGGCCTGCGATCTCGCCGGCGGTGGCGCGCGTGGCGGCGTGCCTGCTGGAGAAGGACGTGCCGTTCCAGCTCCAGCCGGTGGACATGTCCAAGGGCGAGCACAAGTCCCCCTCCTTCCTCAAGCTCCAGCCCTTCGGCCAGGTCCCCGCCTTCAAAGACCACCTCACCACTGTCTTCGGTCCGTACCCACTCTCTCCACTACTTCTGCAGCTACTCTGTTCACATCTTGTTTTTGCTCCTCAGTCAACTGCAAGTGCCCTTGATAAAGCTGGAAGAAATTTACTTAGATCTGCATACATTTTATCAGTAATTGTTCAGTTTGTGAATTCAGAATAAATTTCATTGTTGACCTGTGCGTAGGTGAGGGTTAACTGAGTGGTACTTGAATCTGAAACGAAAGAGGGATTGTAAATGGTCGTTTGTGTTAGTTGTATGCAATTTGCAAGTGTCATTCAGTAATAAAGATAAAAAAGTTGCCTGGCTCTGCACCAATTTCACCAGTAGTCACCGAGTTTCTGAATTTAAGATACAATTCAAGTGACCTGTGCATATGTGAGGATAACATAGTGGTGCTTGAATCTGCAAGAACTAAAGAAAAGATGTGTAAATGGTCGTTTGTGTTCACACAAGTTGTATGGTTCATCTTTGGCAGAGTCAAGGGCCATCTGCCGTTACGTCTGCGACCAGTATTCGGACCGCGGTAACCGGACCCTCCTAGGCCGGGAAGAAGACGGCGCGGTAGGCCGTGCCGCCATCGAGCAATGGGTAGAGTCCGAAGGCCAGGCGTTCAACCCGCCGAGCCTGGCCATCGCGTTCCAGCTCACCTTCGCGCCGCTCATGGGCAGGGCCACCGACATGGCCGTGGTCGAGCAGAACGAGGCCAAGCTCGCCAAGGTGCTCGACGTGTACGAGCAGCGGCTGGGGGATAGCCGGTACTTCGCCGGCGACGAGTTCACACTTGCGGACCTCGTGCACATGCCCAACACCGACCTGCTTGTGAGCAAGACCAACATGGCCGGATTGATCACCGAGAGGAAGAACCTGGCGAGGTGGTGGGACGAGGTCTCGGTTCGTCCGTCGTGGACGAAGGTTGTTGAGTTGCAGAATGTACCGCGGCCCTCTAGTTCTTGAGGCTCCCTACTTCTTTGTTTGAGCAGCTTCTGATGGCAGCTAGTCATGTTCTGTTGTGTGTTGCCATCACTGTTATATGCTAATTGTGTGAAAGACTCCGGCCGCCACTTTGTACTACATTTAATTTTGCTACCTCTCTCTGGTACTACTGAGTTTATGCATGGTTTGGATATGTTCCTCTGGTTTCTAAATGTAGTGTTGTAGAAACTTTATTCAACGGGCTGATAAATTAACGTATTCGAGATAATCTATTCACAGAAAGGTTTGTTTACTACCCCGTGACTTTCATAGGGTCAATGCTAGCAATCCATTTATCTGTTGAATTTTAATTTAATTTATAATTTCGGGCTTTAAGCTGATTTTGAAGCTCAGTGATACGTAAGATAGTGCAAGACTGATATCTTGATCCATTGTTTTAAAGCAGAATTTGTCTCACTGGCAGTGTTGGGATCGAGGTATATGATTCAATGCTAGTTGTCATTTTTTAGCATTTGGCTTTCTCATATGTACTCAGATAAATTCATTCTGGGCTATGATAAAAGTTGAGAAAAAATAGAGTCCCAGAAAAATTTAGGCGGTACAGATGTTCAAAGAATTCCCTGATATGTTGATCTGATAGCATTGGTGGCTGAAGTGCAAGCTAAAGAATATTGGTTTAAATTGCTCAGATTGGGATACTGATTATCACTTCTAATCTTGAAAAGTTAAGCCAATGAATTCATCTTGGCATTTTACAGGCACTATTCCTGACAAATAAATTATGTTCTTCTACCAAATGAAACATACTGGGACTGAAATCTAAGCACATTCAGAGACACTCTTTGTTTTATCTTCCATCAGATCGATGGCTGGATTATAACTGACTCCATTTAAGGGGCGTCACTTTTTGTCGAAAATCTTATTCTTGAACTCTGACAGAAGTCACCAGATCTTCATCACTGCTGGTACTGGATGCCAATCTTCTTACTTATGCTTGCCAAATACTCGACAACTGTCCCAAACAATCATGCGATGTCATGAGCTCCCGTTATGTTATTTTTTCCCACTCTTAAGTTATCAAAGACTAGAATCATAGACTATAAATAAATAATGCTATTTGGCAGGTCTTGTTTGCTACCGCAGACACTGATAGCTGCAAGCAAGAATCCAGACTCCCCCTTTCTCTTTATACTTTCCCTTTTCCAATTGCGTTGTGCTAGGTATCAAGAGCAAGGCAAGTATGGAATTTCACCTTTTGTTTCTTTAAATACCTTGCACTAAACCTGTTGTCACCATTCCTCATTGCCATTTCATAGCTTGACAAAGAGATCAATCAATCCAAGACAAAAGATGGCAACAGGCTTGCAAGTGTTTGGCCAGCCAGCATCTACCGATGTTGCCAGGGTTCTGACATGCCTGTTTGAGAAGAATTTGGAGTTTGATCTTGTCCGCATTGATACTTTTAAGAAACAACACAAGCTTCCCGAATTCATTAAGCTGAGGGTAGAATTCTTTGATCACTTAGTTTCAAGTCTTGAATGACTAAAAACCTTATAATATTTTTCTATTGGTCTTTTTGCAGGATCCAAGTGGGCAAGTGACATTCAAGCATGGCGACAAAACTCTTGTTGGTAAGGAGAACATGAATACAATGACCCTTTGCATTTCTGTCTTCAGTTTCTTTTGATGATTGAAAGGCAATGTGTACCTTGCGTGCAGATTCAAGGGCTATTTGCCGGTACCTCTGTACCCAGTTCCCAAATCAGGGAAACAAGAGCCTCTATGGAACTGGTGCTCTGGAACGCGCGTCGATAGAACAGTGGCTCCAGGCAGAAGCTCAAAACTTCAACCCTCCCAGCTCCGCCCTCGTCTTTCATCTGGCATTTGCTCCTAACCTGAACATTCCTCAGGACTATGCAGTTATTGCAGAGAATGAGAGGAAACTTCAGCAAGTTCTCAATGTTTACGATGAAATACTCTCAAAGAATGAGTACCTTGCTGGCGATGAGTTCACCCTGGCTGACCTTTCTCACCTTCCAGACTCACAGTACATTGTGAACACAGAGAGAGGAAGGAAGCTCTTCACTTCCAGGAAGAATGTGGCAAGGTGGTTTGACACAATCTCGAGGCGCAAGGCATGGGAGCAGGTAGTCAAGATGCAGATGGAGCATCCTGGCGCATTTGAGTAATCCCTTGTGGTTGCGAGCAAGTGTCAGAGTTCATCTTCAAGAGCTCCATCGTTGATCGACCTGGCTTCTACCGTGCTGTGCTCTTTCGTCGTCGTTGTAACTTGTGTTGTCGTCAACTGTCGAATCCCTTACATACGTTGTCTTGTGAACCGAAATAATACGAGGCCTGTTTGTGTTGTCTGATGTACTTCTCGTGTTTGAAGTGCTTTTGTCTCGGTGTATTTTCAACTGAATAAAAAAATTATTGGACTGCCAGCTTTGTTGGTCTGATGACCACATCTACCATTTTGCCAAAAAAAGAAACTTGATCTTTGATCAGTTTTATATTCACTAAATTTGCTTTCAGTTAGTTCTATACTTCCTTTTTCGGGTATTAAATGTTCTATGAACTATCATTCCGGTTGCACACTATGTGCATTATTGATGATGTTCAGAATATAAACTCCATTTGCACACTGTGTGCATTACTAACTCAGAGTACACTCTGAATCCTGAGAGAGGGATGATGCTCTTGATGTCCGGGAAGAATTTGGAAAGGGATTTGCAAAGTAACCCTGCTCATAGGTTGTTTGCAAAGATTTTTTTGTTGGCTGTGTGCTTTCTCGGTGTCTTCGCTGCCTCTTCATATCATGTTGGTGCAGAGGTTCAGTGTAATTGGTATCGTATTGATACCAATATTATCAATATATTTACTTTATCGAAAAAAGTAACCCCACGGGTACTAGTAGTGGCTACATACACCGAAAAGTCGCTTTAGAGTACGGCCCCCATGGAGGCCTTTTTTTTTTGTTTCGAAAATTGACATTTTAAAGTTCAAACAATTCTGAAAATGTCCTAGATGTTGACAATGACGTATTCTACAGTCCTGCAAATTTTCAACCCGAAATAGTTTGTATTCTGGTTTATAAAAAAATAAAAAAGTCGGACAAATCAGATTTTTTTTCTTCGAATTTTGCACTTCTCTATCTCAGAGTTAGAAATTTGTCATTTTTACAGAGTCCAAAAGAAAGAATATTTCTGATTGATTTTTATACAGTCCAAAATAAAGAATAAATAAATTCTGGTATTAATAATCATTGTCAAAATTTAGATTATTTCAGATTTTTTGAAACTTTAAAAATTGGTTTTGATTTTTCCAAAAAAAAGAGCTTGATGAAACATGTGCTCCAAAAAAACGTTGCACTTGCAAATACACCTGATATTCTTGTGGCCTAGATAAAAAACGGTTATGATTAATATAATGAGGTTAATATCATCTCAGTACCCGGCTGCGTGGTTACACAAAATATTCAGCCATTTTGAATTAACATGGATCTGATCTATTCCTGTATAAGTTTTCTGAAACAGTCAAAATTGACTATCTTTGACCAGGTTTTTAGAAAATATTATTATCATTTGAAATACCAAATTATTATCATTAGATTCATTTTAAAACAAATTTTCATATATTACTTTCTAGATATTTTAGATGTTGATTTTTTTCCTAAAATGCTGGTCAAAGATAGTCAAATTTGACTTTTTCAGAAAACTTATACACCTTACAACAAGAAACGGAGGGAGTATCACTAATATGATTATTTTTATTATTAAATTTAAGAGAATCTAGATTAAAATCACTATAATAAAAATATCTATTGAAAAGATGATTTCTACATTTTGTATCCGAAGATGAATTGTTTCCATTGTTTCTGTAATTTATATATCAAATAAATTTTCACATAACTCTTGAAAAATATCCTGTATAGCATAAGAATGTTTTGTGCCCACGTTTTGATACAAATATTCATGAAAAATAATCTCACGTAATGAAAAATCTTCGTGAATTTCGAAAAATGAGGGTACATAAAGAAAAAAGTGTACTATGCTGGAATTACGAGTGCTAATATTTTTATTTAGAATAAAATAATAAACGCTATTAGGGACAACTCTACTGATTGTTTTTAACATTTTCATATAAACTAATTTTTGAAATATATTAATAATTTGAGAAGTTCATTCATAAGTATCGTACTAAATGCTCACACCACTCATAAAAATTTCCATGTATACCTTAGAAAATTGATCAATACCATTTTGTAGATACGTTCATGTTCGTAAGAAATATTATAAAGCATGAAAAAATACAAAAAAAGGAAATTGATGAGAAAATTATAATGAAAACAAAAGAAAACATAGGCGGAAAAAAAAACATGAAAGAACCCCGAAAGTAACTACTTAGACAGGGCCATACAGAGGAGGGGGTGCCCGATAATCCCTGCATCAAACATGAATAATGGTAGTAGAACAAATCGATTTTCTAATGGCTCAGTTGTGTAGCAATGCAGGATCGGTCGTTCACATATGCTTTGAGATTTGTGAGGTAGTTTAGTAATACTTCAATATCATGCACATACAAAAAAGTAGGAGGCAGGAAAGTAATATGATGGGGAATGATCAAAGAGAGCATGGGCACTAAAACTCACAGTTTTGAGGGGTTTCTACCATAAAAACCAAGGATAAAAAAGAAATATTTCCATGGTGTGCGCATGTGTGTGGGGTGGGGGAGGGGGGTGGTGGCCTCTACCCTCCCTCTGCCTCTACTACCATGTTGGTATTGACAAACCGAACCCACCTAGTAAATATTGAAAATAATTTATAAGTGACACTAATAATAATATTTTCTATAAGCGAAAACATCAAATAATTTTAAAACAAAATAAATATTCAAAAACTAGTTTCAAAATTTATTTCACTATGAATAAAATTCATTGAAATATTATGAAAATAATTTAAATGTGTTTGCAATGTTTGTGGAATGTTCTGCACTGAAATATGAATGAAATAATTGGAATTCATATAAAATGTGGGTTGAATGTTATTGAAATTAATTAAAAAAGATCAACTATTTAAAAAAAAATTATGTGAGCATCCACGAAAAATGTTGTTGGACAAAAATTGAATGTCACTAGAATAAGATTTGGAATTTGGTGGATTTTGTATGAATTCATTGGAATTAGCGAAATAATATTTGAAACCTGTCAAAAGAATTTATTTCGTGTGAAAATTGGCATATATGCTTCTAGTTTAGATGGCTAAATTCACGTGTGTAACTCTTGGATATGGCCGACGAGGAGGCGTGCAAGTCACCAAAGTCTACGCCAAAACTCTTGTTCGCTCTTGTTCTTTCTCGAACCAATCTCGCATAGAATTTGTCAAAAAAATAGACCGAAAACCTAACAACACTCGGTTTATTAAGGAAAATGGACCTCATGGAATCAACCTAGCTAAACTAGGCACTGAAAATCGAGCGCCGCCTTTTGGAGCTCTGGCACACAGAGTCCTTTTTTTCAAACGATTAAAATCTGTATCTTCAAGTTTAAAAAATTCATGATAAAATCTTAAATATAGAAAATAATGTGATCTACATTTGTGCAAAAAAAAAAAAAAATCAAAATT
Source organism: Poa pratensis (assembly GCA_947311845.1). Taxonomy (NCBI): domain Eukaryota; kingdom Viridiplantae; phylum Streptophyta; class Magnoliopsida; order Poales; family Poaceae; genus Poa; species Poa pratensis. Next base: position 2,878,542 of record CAMZMU010000064.1, on the reverse strand, counting down.
CGTTATATTTTAGTCTGTGCAAAAATGACAAATTGGTGGATCTAGATCCGTGAACAATACGCATTTTCAAAATGTTAAAATTTTGTCCTTTTGTAGCCTAAAATAATATGAATTTTGTATTGAGATTTTGTACACTGGTAGAGTTCGTCATTATCTACACGTAAGATTTTTGTGCCGATTTTTTTGAAATTAAAAAAACCGACACTAGTTTTTTCAGAGAAACAGAGCTCTATGAAGCTAGGGCTCCATTTCCACTTTCCGCTGAGACGCCACGTAATACCAGTGTGATCCATCGTATCGTGCCCCGATCACCTTGCACGCAAATTAAGGCACGCGCAGCTCAAGAGCGGCAGAACAGATCGGATCAGCACGTCGTTCCATGTTTGATCAAAAGTCCAGCTTGTTCAGTGATGCATCTTCTACGGCTATTTTGGCCAACCTTAATCCCTTGCTTGGCAGGCACTCGTGACCGTACAAGGATCTAGCATGTAGACCCAATGCTTTGCCATATATATCGATCGAATCCAGTTCCATCCCAGTTATAGTCTATCTTTCGTGTTGGTTACGTACCACTTTTCTTTGCTAACTAAAGGACGATCACCCTGGATACTGGATTGGAGACAACATGGCGGAGATGCATGCCTTGTTTTGTATCTGCAGGCACTTTGCCTTGCTGGAGACAACATGGCCGCTACGTCCAAGCAAGAATCCGTCCATAGATGTGGAAAATGCAGGACTGGAACTCGCGAGAGCCCGCGTTCCGCCGCCCCTCCCCGGCGCCGGCCACTCCGGCAGCGCCGGCCACTGCCACCGCTGCGGCCGCGGCTCCCTCGCGCCCGCTGCCTCCGCCGCCACCCTGCATCCCCGAAGGTTTCGTGCCACAGGTAATCTCCTTCGCCCCCGTTGCAGATCCAGATCCGTCGCCAGCGCATCCGGCGCGGGCGGCAGCGCGGGAAGACTCCGAGACCGTTCCCGAGACGCCGCCTGAGCTGCTGCGGCGTGAGATGCAGCTGCCGCCACCAGGGCGGGCAGCTGGGCGCTTCAATGCTGGGGGAGGTTGGTCGGGCTGGAAGGAGGCCATTTACTCCCCTGCGGCAAGGATCTCTTCTTCAATGCACACGCCACCAGGGCTAGAGGAAGAGCTACGACGCCGCGAAGTCGTGCCGTCCCATCCCCCGCGCCGCGCGGCTTTGCCTTCAACGCAGCCGCGCCTTAACGCCGCCGGTCACCCTCAGCCACCTGCCTGGCTTTATGGGCGTTGCTACCACTGCCTCTACAAAGGGCGCCCAGGCCACCGCGCATCGGAGTGCAGAGACCCCATCAAGTGTCGCCGCTGCTTCAGGTCGGGGCATCGGGCAAGGTTCTGCGAGCACCCAGCCGAGCCGCCGCCAAGTCCGACCACGGCGTCGCCAGCTCCACGCGCCTACCGCCGGCCCGCGCATCCTCCCGCGCCCGCACCTCGTGCTGCGCCCCAGGCTGCCCCAGCCGCGTCCGTGCCCCCCCGTGCTGCTCCCCAAGCTGCGCCAAGGATGCCGGGTGGAGATGATGGCGCAAGGCCGGCCGAGGACTTCGTCGTCATCCACTCGTCGCCGGCGATGACCATGGCTGCCGCTGGCCTACTCACCAACGCGGCATACGCCTGGTTCGACCGGCCGCCGCAGCGAGATGAGAAGGCGACCATGGTGAGGGCCATCGCGACCACGTTCTCGGCGCTGGAGGACGACGTCTGCGTCACCGAGCACTACCCCGAGCCGTTCCTCGTGCGCTTCAACCATCCGCACCACCGAGATGCGGCCGTGGCCCGCCACGACTTCCCCTTCGGCACTCTGCGGGTGCAAATCCGACCATGGCGTCTCGAGGACAACGCGGAGCAAGTGGAGCTGCGCCACCATGTGCGGCTGTGCGTGGAGAATGTGCCGCTGTACGCGTGGGTGGACGACGTCGCGGTGCAGCAGGCCATCGGACGAGCTTGCTCCTTGGACTATGTCGAGGAGAGCTGCAAGCGCAAGGAGTACACCAAGGCGCTCTGCCTGTGGGCATGGGTGGAGCGCCCGAGCCTTGTGCCGCGGGTGCGCTGGGTCACCCTCCCAGGCCCAAACGCTCCTCCTGGCGTGCGGGAACGCGGACGCCGTGGGTTGCAGCGGCGCTGCATCGTCCACCTCGACATCTCCGAGGACCACACCGGTCCGGTCGATGCTCCCTCGCCTCCGCCAGCACGTTACACCTGGAGGTTCGGGCGTGTTGATGGCGAACGCTTGGCGCGGGACAGGACTGAGCGCATCCAAGAAGGGGGCAACGAGCGCAGGGACCGTGGCCGTGACAGGGACGACGACGACGAGCGCGACAGGCGCGGCCGCAACTCTTCGCGTGGATGGCGCGACACCATCCGTCGCAGCTTATCCCGGTCCACCAGGGACCGGGGGAGGGATGGGGAGCGACACCAGCAGCAGGGGCGCGAGCGCGACCGCTCGGGCCACTACAGGCGCACCCATGCTCTGCAGGGCGAAACGCAGGCTGCGGCCACGGCCGCTCCGCCGCGTCCCCGCGGCAAGCCTTGGGCTCGCTCTGCTTCGCCGGGCGGCCTCCGGCGCCGCTCAAGGGCTGCTCTCACGCCACCGTCAACTCCTGACCCTGCCTCCCCGACCTCTGTGTGCCCGTCCTCGCCAAGGGATGACCTTGCCCCGTTCTTCCTCCTGATGGATGAAGGCCATGCCGCGCCATCACAGATCACGACATCGCTGCGGGCTGTCCATAGCCCGGAGACGCGGAGGCTGCTGGAGTATCTGGCCCCGGACTCGTTGCTGTGCACCCCGTCGCGCCCTCCTGGTTTCGACTTGTCGCCGGTCCTGCAGTTGGCGTCGCCCGTCGCCGTCGGCAGCGTTGCGTCGCCCTCGACGCCAGCTTCTGTGGGTTCGGTGGCAGCCGGCCCACTCGACTCGCTCTTCACGGCCAACCAGCACCACCTGCTCTCGCTGCCCAGGTCCACGCCACCGCGGCCACCGAAGAACCGAAGGAAGACGCTCGCAGGAGTGGACATCGCGCGCAGCGTCGGCTTCTCGCTGCGTCGTGCCAGCGCTAGGATCAAGGCGAAGCGCAAGGCCAAGCCAGTGGCGAAGGAGGCCGAGACTGCCGTCTGCCGTGGCCTCGGCATTGTGCAGGATGGAGAGGAGGTGACCGAGAACGCGCTGGAGGAGTTCGCCAGGCTCTTTGCTGGCGAAGTTTCGGACAGGGCGCTTGCCGCGCTGCGCGTCCTGTTCAAGATGGCCACACCTGATGACGACGAGCTCGATGAAGCGCTGTTGGGGCATGGCGGAGCTGCTGGTCTTGATCTCGCTGGTTTGGAAGAGGTGGACGCAACTGCTGATGTTTGATCGACTGCCGATCATGTCCGTGCTGGGTACCTGTAGTTTCCTGATGTTAGTTCAATCTGTTATGCTTCGTTGCGCTGGACTAGCCATGCGTTTTGCTGCTTCCTCTGCTTGCTGGAGGATGTTCCAGCTCCAGAACACTGCTGTTTGCTTTGGGTTGCTTGCTGGTGCTGTTTCTGCCAGAGGGTGCCTGTACCCGACGCAGAAATTTGTAGGACTGCACTGCTTCTTAGGATGTGTCGTGACCTTGCTGCTTGTATGGTTGTTTCTTAATGTGTGGTTCGTGCTGCTACCCTGTGCTGTTTGGACTGTGCTAGTTTGGTGGAAGGGTTGCTTAAGTGATCAATGTTAGAACAACGTCCTAATATTTTGGACTGGAACGTTCGGGGGCTCAATGACCAAGAGAGGCGAGATGCTGTTCATGAGACTGTGGCTTCGTCGACTTGCCACATCGTTTGCCTCCAGGAGACGAAGCTAGGGCCGGTGTCACCTTTTGACGCTTGCTACATTGGCGGGAATAGGTTAAAAAGCTTCGCCGAAAAGCCGGCTACGGGAACTAGAGGGGGGATTCTCCTTCTATGGGACAATTCGATGGTGCAAATTTCCAACGTCGTGATAACCGAGTTTTGCCTCTCGGCCATGGTGCATATTATCAACACGGAGGAAGAGGGAGACTTTATGATAACCACCGTCTATGGGCCGACGGCTTCTAGCCGCAAGGACGATTTCTTCGCCGAGCTTGTCACCCTCAAACCTACAAGTGGAGTCCGTTGGTTGGTGCTTGGGGACTTCAATCAAATCCGGCGCGCTCAAGACAAAAATAACCGAAACATCAATAGAGGCCGCATCAACCGCTTTCGCAACGCCCTCCAAACTTGCGAGCTAAAGGAGGTGCACCTCCAAAATCGGCGCTTCACTTGGAGTAATGGGAGGGCAAATCCCACCTTATGCAAGCTTGACGCCTTCTATTGCAACTCCGAGTGGGACATCCGCTTCGACACTCATGTCCTCCATGCCCTATCTTCCTCTTTGTCGGATCATTGCCCTCTCATGCTTGCCGACGACCGTGGCCCTCGTAGACCTCGCACATTCAAGTTTGAGAATTTTTGGACACGCCTCCCGGGCTTCAACGAGGTGGTGCAAAAGGCGTGGAGTGAGCCCTCTACTCACACGGAGCCTTGCCACATTCTTTTCCACAAATTGCGCACCACGGGTGTTAGGTTGAAGTCTTGGAGCCGTGGGCTCTTCTCCAACGCCAAAGTCTTGGTTCACGCCGCCCTCCTTGTCATCCTCCATTTTGACTTGGCCGAAGAAAATAGGACGCTCTCGGTCAATGAGAGGGAGTTCCGTGCGAGACTAAAAAGAAGAGTCATTGCCTTGGCCGTGGTGGAGAGAGCTAGAAAAAAGCAAAGTGCTAGGATTGCGAATATTAAAGAGGGGGACGCCAACACCAAATTCTTCCACATGAGGGTCAATTCAAGGAGAAGGAAAAATCACATCCACCGCCTAAAGTTCAACAATGGTTGGGTCACCGACCATGCGGCTAAAGAAGGGATTGTGTATGCCCATTTCAATTCGGTGCTTGGGCACGGTGAAGCTCGAACTAGAGATTTTAATTGGGAGGAGCTACACTTTGAAGAGCCAAACTTGCAAAACCTTGGAGACCCTTTCTCCGAAGAGGAGGTAAAGAATGCTATTGATCAAATGCCATGTGACAAGGCACCCGGCCCCGATGGATTCACGGGAGTGTTCTTCAAGAAGTGTTGGGAGACTATCAAAGTTGACGTGATGAGGGTGATTAATCTCTTTGGCAACCTCCACTCCGAGAACTTCCATTGGCTCAATTCCGCCAACATTGCTCTCTTGCCAAAGAAGGAAGGGGCGGAGGAGGTCTCCGACTTTAGGCCTATTAGCCTTATCCACGCCATTGCGAAGATCATCTCAAAAATGCTTGCCCTCCGTCTTGCCCCGCTCATGAACGACCTTGTCTCCAACGCTCAAAGTGCTTTTATCAAGAAGCGAAGCATCCATGACAACTTCCTATATGTCAAGAACCTTGCAAAGCGATTTCACAAGGGGAAGACGCCGGCTCTCTTATTCAAGCTTGACATCCGCAAGGCGTTTGATTCCATACGATGGGAATATTTGCTTGATCTCCTCCAACGCCGTGGGTTCCCTAGCCGGTTCCGGAATTGGATCGCCGCTTTGCTCTCCACCGCTACCTCCCGTGTTCTTCTCAATGGCGTGGCCGGCGCCCCCATCATGCATGGGCGTGGCCTTCGGCAAGGCGACCCGCTATCACCCCTCCTATTCGTCTTGGCCATTGATCCTCTCACACAAATTTTGGAAATTGCAACAAGACAAGGTCTCCTTCATAAGCTTCGTGGGAGAGGCACCATATTGAGAACCTCACTTTATGCGGATGATGCGGCGGTGTTTGTGGCACCAATCAAAGAGGATATTGCCAATTTTGCCTCCATTCTTCAGGCCTTCGGAGAGGTTACCGGTCTTTGCACGAACTTTGACAAGAGCTCCGTGGTCCCGATTAGGTGTGGGGAGATTAATCTTGATGAGGTTCTCGAGGGGCTTCCGGCAACGCGAGCCTCCTTCCCGTTGCGCTACCTTGGCCTTCCCCTCTCGGTTTGGCGCTTAAAGAGGGCGGACTTCCAACATCTTGAAGATAAGTGTGTGGGCAAATTGCCCACTTGGAACGGCAAGCACATTGCAACGGCCGGCCGTGCGGCCCTAGTGAAATCGGTCATCGCCTCCCAAGCCATCTACTATTTGACGCCTCTCATTATCCCCCCGGGCACAATGACCTTTCTCAACAAGATTCAACGTGCCTTCTTATGGTCGGCCAAGGATTCAACAACGGGAGCCAAGTGCAAAGTTAGTTGGGACCTCGTGTGCCGCCCAAAGAAGCTTGGAGGGCTCGGTTTGCTTCACATGGGCAAGTTTGCGACGGCGTTGCGTTTACGTTGGCCATGGCTTGAGTGGAAGGACCCCGGTAAAATTTGGGTTGGCTATGGAAATCCTTGCACCAACGAGGACATGGACATCTTCTATGCCGCGACAAAAATCTCCATTGGAAATGGGCTCAAGACTCCCTTTTGGCATGCACCTTGGTTGGAGGGAGAGAAACCGAAGAACATTGCACCTCTCATATTCCAAATATCTAGCAAGAAGAAGTGCACGGTTGGTGCGGCCATGCTACACGATTGTTGGGTGCGAAATGTGCGTCTTGATGAGGAATTCACCATCGACCACCTCTCACAATTTGTGAGACTTTGGACTCTTCTCCAAGACGTCCACCTCAACCTCTATGTTGATGATGAAATCCGTTGGAGGCTCACGGAAAATGGGGAATATTCGGCAAAATCGGCATACAAGATGCAATTCATGGGAACCATCTCTTCGTCTATGGCCAAGTCGGTTTGGAGGCCTTGGGCACCTCCCAAGACAAAGTTCTTCGCTTGGCTTGCAAATCAAAATAGAGTTTGGACGGCCGACCGCTTAGCGAGGAGAGGGTGGCCGAATTGTGGCCTTTGCCCCTTGTGCAAGCAAACCACGGAGTCAACTACCCACCTCTTTGTTCATTGCCGGGTCACGCGAAGGATATGGGACCTCATTAAAGATTGGTTAGGCCTCTACAACGTCAACACCGGGCATTGGACAAATCTCAACTTCAACAATTGGTGGCTTTTGATGACCAACGTCTACCCCAACCGCAAAGCCGTCGCCTCACTCACGTTGCTCACCACTTGGGAGATTTGGTCCGAGCGGAACGCAAGAGTGTTCAAGAAAAAGAGTGCACCATCTTTTGTTATTTTCGAGAGAGTGAAGAGAGAGGCTCGTCTATGGGCTCTTGCGGGTGCCAAACACTTGGGCAACTTGATGCCGCGAGAGTAGTCGCGTTGTAATATTTGGGCACACTTTACTTTCATGTAAACTTCTTCTTAATTAATATATGGGGCAAAGCTTTTGCCCCACGTTTCTAAAAAAAGAATCCGTCCATGTGGCCACTTTTTCTCTTTGATTGGCAGCTTTCGCTTTCGCCGTCCTGTGATCGATAATCCTCTGCGGCAAGGCAAGCATATTGGTTTTCTTCAAACACACTATAAAACCATCTGGCCATGGATCCCGGACTCCATCCGCTTCACTCACTGATCGTCATCTGCAGATCGATCGGGAAGTAGAAGGCTAATTTGAAGCAATGGCGGCAGGGTTGCAGGTGTTCGGGCAGCCGGCGTCGACGGACGTGGCGAGGGTGCTGACCTGCCTCTTCGAGAAGGACCTCGAGTTCGAGCTCGTCCGCATCGACAACTTCAAGAGGGAGCACAAGCTCCCCGAGTTCATCAAGCTCAGGGTACGCGCGTATATGCGCCTGGCGTCTCCACCCCACCCGCATGTCCAATCGGGGTTCAGAATTTCACTATATAGTTGACGCACATGTCTCTTTGCAGGACCCTACTGGGCAGGTGACGTTCAAGCATGGTGACAAAACTCTTGTCGGTAAGATCACAGTTTTACATACACAAGTATACCCGCTGGAAACATTTTTTTTTCACTTGAAAAATGCATTTTTTTTTCATTTTCCACGAAACTCATGTGAAATTCTTTATTTATTTCGACCAAAAACAGTAGGGAAGGCCCCTACCGTTGAACTTTTCATTTAGGAATATGAAATTCAATTTCCGAGGAGTGAAATTCAATTCCCGAGGAAGCAACTCTTAACTGATTTGACTGGGACTGTGGAAGTACCAACATTTTAATTCCAAGTCACATATTTAAGCTTTTATCTACACGCTGCTAAAACCTCTAGGTTTGCTTTCTTTTTCTGTCGGCCTTGTGTTGGTGAGAAAGAGGCGAAATATGGGAAATGCTTGTAACGAACTCTGTAGCTTCTATGCTTCGTTAATGAAGTTGGGGACGAGGCCCCTTTGTTCAAAAAAAACTACGGTTTTAAAGGTCATATTAGTTTTCTTCAAAAATATGAAATCAATTCTTCTGTTTCAAAGATCTGGTTAAATTTATATTAATTTGAGTGTCACAACCATCATAAAGCTGAAATACTATCAAAGTGTGAACATAAACACTGACAACTTTTGATGGTTACCTGTGCTTTATTTAAGTCTTGTTTTGAAACGGTTTTTTTCAATAATAGACATCCTTATTGAACTTACCATTGAAATCAAAATGGTACATTATACCCCTGACCTCTGGATTGGCTCACATAATTAGGTAATGTGGTTTCTGTTCTTGTGGCAGATTCAAGGGCTATATGCCGGTACCTTTGCACCCAGTTTCCGGAAGACGGCAACCGTGCGATCTACGGCACGGGGTCGCTGGAGCGCGCATCCATAGAGCAATGGCTCCAAGCGGAAGCCCAGAGCTTTGACGCCCCGAGCTCCGAGCTGGTGTTCCACTTGGCATTCGCACCGCAGCTGAACATGACCCCCGACGAGGCCCACATCGCGGAGAACGAGAGGAAGCTGCAGCAGATGCTCGGCGTCTACGACGAGATCCTTGCTAAGAACCAGTACCTCGCCGGCGACGAGTTCACCCTGGCCGACTTGTCCCACCTGCCCAGCTCCCACTACATCGCCGGCACCCCGAGGGGCAGGAAGCTCTTCACCTCCAAGAAGCACGTGGCCAGGTGGTACGATGCGATCTCCAACCGTCCGTCATGGCGGCAGGTGGTCAAGATGCAGAGCGAGCACCCTGGCACGTTCGAGTGATCAATTGAGCTATATATGTGGCGAGCTCGTCGCCGGTGATCGACATCAAGCTTTGTCATCGGGCTTCACACAGTGATGTCTTCGTCATGGTCCCTCTCGTCTATGTTCGTTCATTGTCGTGTCGGAAAAATAATTTGAAGCCTATGTTAGCTGTGGTGTATCGTAATGTATTCAATTTTTTTGCAACAACTTTCTTCAAGGGTTGTATTTCTCCCTTGCTTTCAGTTCAACAAATAAATGTTTTGACCCTTGTTGCACATTTTATTACATTTCAATTGTTTTGAGAACTGCAATGTTAGCTTTGAAAAATCTAGCGCAAACATTTGAAATGTGGTCTTATAGTGCCACATGTGTTGCGCCATTTGGTGGTGCATTGGCGGTGGACAGGTAATGAAATACCTGAGCAATAAAGTTCAAGTGTTTTTAATTCTTGTTTGTATTCCTCTTATATTTGCACTTGTAATAGTTCATATAAATTCTCTTGTGAAGATAATTGAATATGGTTTCCACTTGTCTCGTTTTCATATTCAAATATTTGTTCCAAATTCAATTTAAATTCCTATATGACTCTAGTTTGAAATTTTTGAATTGATTGAAATTCATGATCATCTGAAAACCATTTCCCCTAAAGATAGTACTCTGCAGAGTTCATGTCTAAACCAGTCACGCTCTTATCAATAATTCGTCGCTAGATTCTTGACAAGAGTGGGATTTCGTTCTTCCTGCATCTAACCTTTAAAGTTCAAAATATTCCCTGTTTTTTCATATGCATGCATGCCAAATGCACATATCTAAATTCTACCCTCGCGAAACCTAAAACTATGGTCCTGGCATATGACTTGTTTGAAATATCAATGGAATGTCTGCACGAAATCGGGAAGGTGCTTCCTATCACTCTAAACCTCTGATTATGACCTACGAAATGAAAAGCACATTGCGACTTACTCTTCCACACCGATGTGGATGCTATCTACGAGCAACCCCATGTCCCCGAGCATATTACGAAGGTAATTTTTTTATTTCTCATCCAAAACATGCTTAGAGCCTCTACATCATCACATTTGTAGATTTTGTTCATGTTTGTCTGCCTCTGTTGATCTGATTTTGACATTGAACCATATCTTCTAAAAAAAATGAGCATTACGTAGCCCTCTTACGGATCAAAAGCAGCCACACCTGAATTACAGCTATGAATGTTGTGGCCTATATGATAAGATTTGTCCGCTCATCCAATCGAATGTAACCATTTTTGTATGTACCTCTTGAGCCTTTGCAGCGGCTATTGGAACTAGCTACTGAACAACAGATTCTTACTCCCCTAGGGCTGAGGGTTGCACGAATGCGTGCCAGTTTCTATGCAGATGACGCTGCACTGCTTGTCAATCCAGTAAAAGAGGACATCACAGCTACTCAACAAATTCTGAATCTTTTGGTGAAGTTTCTGGTCTCCACGCCAGTTTTCAGAAGTGCGTGGCATACCCCATATCCTGCGAAGGCTTGAACCTGGAAGAAATTTTACAGGATTTCGGCGGCACTACAGGTGCCTTCCCTTGTAGATACCTTGGATTGCCTCTGAATTTCAGGAAGCCAAAAAGGATTGAGGTGCAGCATGTATTGGACAGAGCAAATGGCCGGCTGAAAGGATGGAAAGGAAAGCTTCTAAATAGAAGAGGCAGACTTGAGCTTGTGAATTCAGTCATCACATCCACCACAACCTACTTCCTCACAGTTTTCCAAACTGACAAATGGTTTCTTAAGAGGATGGACAAAATCAGGAGAAATTTCTTGTGGTCTGCAGATGAAGAGGCAAAAGGCGGAAAATGTCTAGTAAATTGGAAGAGAATCTCTGCACCTAAACAATATGGTGGTCTTGGCATTAAGGATCTGCAAGCTTTCAGCCGTGCGCTGTGCCTGCGATGGGAATGGCTTAGATGGAGTAATGATGACAGGCCATGGCAGGGAATGCCTACACCTTGTGATGCGGTGGACAAAGCTTTGTTTGCAGCTTGCTCCTCCATTTCCATTGGCAACGGAGAAACTGCACTCTTCTGGACTGATGCTTGGCTTGATGGACAGCCTCCATGTCGTCTCGCCCCAGACCTGTACCCTCTGGCGCGCCGAAAGAATCTTTCGGTAAAGGAAGCCCTCTCGGATCACAGGTGGTTACGTGGTTTGCGCCGCCTAGACACAACTGCACAACTTCATCAGTTCTTGCTGCTTTGGGACAAGATTCATCTCGTTCAGTTACGAGACCACGGCGATACCATCGCCTGGAAATTAACCGCTGACCGGAAGTACTCTGCCAAATCTGCATACGCTGCTCAATTCCTTGCGCGTATCTGGGAACCCGGCCTCGAGAAGGTTTGGAGCATCCGTGCCAAGGGCAAAATAAAATTCTTCTTATGGCTGCTGTTGCAGAACTGGAATTGGACAGTTGATCGGCTACAGAGCAGGGGCTGGCCGCATGATGATCGTTGCTGTCTCTGCGACCAGCATTTGGAAACTGCTTTGCACCTGTCTTTCCAATGCCCCTTTGCAAAGGAAGTCTAGGCAAAATTTAACATTCAATATCCGCGGGAGGTGCAAATTGTGGCCAACTCGATAAGCATCTCGGCTTGGTGGGAGAAGTTGCAGGAAGGGCAGTTGAACGCTGAAAGGAAGAAGGGGATCACAGCTTCGGTGTATGTGATCTGGCATATTTGGAAGGAGAGGGTAGACGGATCTTTCAACAGAAAACGATGTCAGCTCCGAGGGTGGCTGAGTTAGTCGCTACGGACTTGGACATGATGCAGATGGCGTTTCCATCTGGAGGTACTAGATGACCCGTTGCGCAACTGCGCAACCGCCGCAAGGTTAAACCGTAAATGTTGTCTGAGGCTTACTATTTTGCTACTATAATTTAGATAAAATTAAGTCAATCCAGGCTATTAATATAATTATCTGATGTATTCTACTATTTTATTTATTCTTCTTAATCCAATCTAAATTTGTGGTACTTTTTTTTGAAGCTTATTTGTGGTACTTATTATTTGGATGAAATTAAGACTCCTTTTGAATAATTGAATTCAAAGTACAATCCAAACTATTAATATTATTTTGGTGACTTGTTAGATATATCATATTGAATAACTGAATGCAAAGTACCAGAAGCAATATGGTATTGTTTCTATAGGCTCTCTTTGTTTCGTTGCCCATTATTTGATTGAAATTTAAGCCAATTAACTGGCTGTCATGTTTAGCCCGATATGGCAGAAACAGATGACACCACAAATTCTTTTCGGTCAATACTTTATTTTGATATAGGATCGCAATGATTAATGATCTTATCACATGCCCTTACACAACAATACAAAAACACCACAGGGAGTGACCTGATATCCAACTTGTGTTTAATCGTGATGTTTCTAACGACTGAAAATAGAATGGGAAGAAACAACATAAGTAACTTAGTTTTTTAACTCATTAAGCTCGGTTATATATATGGATACAAACTCGAATGATAGTAGGTTGTGCAATGATCTCTGAAGTACTTAAGGAAAACATGTTACAATTGCTTATTATGAAGCAGCAAAACAATGCAAATCACTACGGAATAAACTATATAAATAGTGTCAGTTTCTAATCGGTCCCTATTAAGCGAGACCATAGCTAGATTTGAAGGAAACAATAGCCTACTACTCAGAGAGCGCTTCTATTAGCATCCATCCGAGAACATCACCTTCCATACCTACCTGGTATGAAATAAAGAAGAAATTGGGATGACTATGAAAGTGCCTAGCTTCATCTTTGCAGCTGGGGAAATAAAATGTAAAGAAAACCTGATGGAATTCTCCAAACAAAGTCTTTCCATGATAATATTTGAATACACAGATTTTGGTACCTTTAGCTTTATGAAAGGATCGCGAAGGCAAAAAGCTTAGTTGAACTGAAGTCTGTAGCCACAAAAGAAATATACCACAGCATAATGATGAAATGTACTATATCATAAGACACTGAATAATCTCTACATCTGAAATAATCATGCATGTGTGTGCACAAACTTTCAGAGACTTTTGAGAATCGTCTGACGCATATATTCAAGGAATTTTATCTTAACATTTTTTTGGCTCTTGAATAATCATGAATCATGGTCAATCAGCACGCTTTGTTGTCCTGGTTTTCTAAAAAAGACGACAATTAGCCCGATGAGTGCAACCCGGGAGCTCCACCACCAGAACCTTCTTGCTACCGATCGAGGATACTGTGGAGGTGTTGTGGCTGAGAATGCGATCTCCCGATGTTCCCCTTGCTCAGCTTGCCAAGGGTCCCTCAGATATTCTGCACATCTGGCAGGTAGCCATCTTCACGCATTGGAGCTCCCATTTTAGGAGGTGTTTGAGAGCTGCAACAAGAGCATTATGCCTTCAGTTTATAAAAACCATGTTGCTGATAGAAAATTATCTACAGCCAACTCTTCGGTTCAGTTCCATTCCACAGAATAATTAAGAGAATATATGGAATTACCAGCTAGGAGAGAAGTGTAAAATCATTCAAATGAATATTGTGTATAATAAAAATTCCTTTTGTTTCTTTACATGATAGAACACCACGTCAAAATGATCAAGAAGTTCCTTGTTTTAATCAACTTCTCTCACATCCCTATCTTAGACTGTGTTGGCAACACTATTGGCCTCCGTGTACAATAATTATGGTAAAAATGAGTGAGATGAAATACATACAAAACAGTGAGACAGATTAAAAAAATACCGTCTTGTAAGTGTGCTTGCCGCACCATATTCTGCAGGCACATCTTCAGTTCAGTTATTTCGGTAGAAAGTCGAGGAGTCTCTCTCTGATTATCAGTATGATGAAGAGTAAGATTAGCTATTTGTTGTGATGCATGCTCATCAATGAAAAACAAATATGAATGTTAATAACGGTGTTAGGATTATTTTCACATAATATACTTTTAACTTGCGACATGTTTCTTCTACAGCCTGCATTTAATATGAATGGGAATCATAGACAGTCTGAACAGATATTTTATAAAATAACATTAACTGCAGATTCCTTGTGTAAACAACAGAAAAATTATCAAGGTTTGTGGTAACATAATAAGTGTTAGGAGAAAAAAGGAACCCACCTACAATGATGGTCTTTATAAAGGCCCTTCGGTCTGCTCCAACAGCCACCAACACTTTGTAGAATGACAAATGATCAATTAGACCGATAAGTTCCAAAGCAGATTAAAAAGTAAAACTGTACATTTTAGGTGAGTGGTGCAGGAAATGGACTCAGTACTTCATTTATATTTTCAAGATAATGAGAAATGAGAAGGCATGAAGGAACTATTAAATGTTTTCCAAAAGTTCCTAGTCTAGAAATATTATAGCTGTAATACAGGTTCTGGCATAATGTTAGATTGGCTATAGGGACTGTAGATGATGAATTGCAGAAACATGAGAGCAACCTATTAAACCAAAAACAATATAGAATCACCAATTTAAGACCATGCAGGATTGGACAATCTCCAATACAGAGCAATCACATAAGTATTCATGTTGAGTAGTACAAAAATTACCTGGGGCTGGAGGGAACCGGTTCATAGGTGCTGGAGGCTGTTGATATGTTCGTGGCGAGGCACACCACAGCCAACCACTGGAATACCGTGCTCAAAGACTGCTTGCCACACCGCATATGTGAGCAGCATCGTGTGTGTGCTGCCAGACACTCACGCCCTGACCACCGTACCTAAACCACCTCAGTTTCAGCTCAGAACTATACGTGATGCATCATCCAAAGTATACCTCTTTTACTATTTTGGATCATCCTTTTTTTACAACATTAAATAAGAATATTCGTACCTATCTGTACTCAGAATATATGTACATATGCGGAGTTACATGAACTGTCATAAAAATGGATTAGAAAGGAAAACAATGGGACGAAAGATATACTCAGATCATTATAATCAATTAAGTCTTCCAAAAGCAAGCAAAAAATAAGAACAAAATTAACTACAATTAGTCAGATTCCAGCTTGCTTGTAGCTGAAACAAGGTTAGTGAAGTTTCAACTCGTTATGTGTGAGATTCTTGTAATTTACCAGTTTCAGAATATGTTATGAAGAAAACTGTTACACCGAGGTGGGCAATTATCATGACTGTACTCCCCCAGGACATGAGAGGCGAGCAGAGCAGGAAGCTGCAGACAAGAATCCATCGCGCCACCATCCTGACCTCACTAACACAACAGCTATCCTCGCAGAACCACGACCACCATTGCTTGCCGCATATGTACCTGATTAAACTAACTGTCAATAGAAATCATTATAGTTCGTCAGCTCTTGGCTTGCTCCTATAATTATATCAAATTCAAGAGCAGCTTTATGGAAGAAAATAGGCAACATCTAGTAATTTAAGGCAATGGAAAGGAAATAGACTTAAAGCGTAGGCCCTGGTTAAACTAACTGTCAATAGAAAACCATCGGATATTAAGTGCTGGGCAGTAATTACCTGAAACACATGATCCATTGGACAAAGTAAAGGCTCCATAACTCCAAGATGTCCAAACCACATCCTCTCAAGATCCACGGGTAACACGGTATCTCTGTACAAAGCAATAGAGCAGAATAGTAGGACGAAAAGGCCGAAAGCATGTTCAGTTTTCCTAATAGTATGAAGGACCACAAGACCGAATCTATGACAAAAGGAAAATAATAAACAAGCAAACAACTTATCAGTTTTCCTAATGGTAGTAATCTTATTGTAATCAAGTTAGATTCCTCTCTTGAGCAACATTGGAGACCCATGAAAATACACTTATGACAAGACTGCTATCAGCTCCCTTTCATACATCTCAACCGTCAGCATCCACAACCCCGACACATCATCGCAGGCATGCACCCAAGGCACATGAGTTGCTAGATTATACATCCGTAAATGTTATACTATATGTAGGTAAATACTTCCCTTAGAGCACTCTAGAATTGTACTGAACATAATGCAAAGTAAATTATCTGCTTTCCTCTTTGAATAGTAGAAAATTAACTAAAATACTGGAACATGAGTAATTTCCCATATTAACTACATCAAGTATATAACCAAATAGGTCTCCTTAGCTAACCATTGCCAATGGGGAACTGCTAACACAATCTATTTTCAGTATAATGGGTTCAACGAGATGGTGCAGCGAGAGGCATGACCATCTCTGAGGAACCATTATTAGCATAAATCAGTGGAGATGCTACAATCAGGCAATATGTATATGCCCGTTGTATGGAAATATCCAGAAGAAATTATCTAGTCCATTTCAATGTGCTAGTGTAAAAATCGAATCTGATTGCACTGGTCCATCACAATATAATATATCATGATTAGTTCAACCGCAACCTGCAATAATGCAGCACATCACAGGTAGTCAAGCACAAAGAACCAATATTTGAAAAGAGCGGAAGGCATAAAGATGATTACTAAGCCAACCAAACAGCACAAGGCACACAAAACATCTGATGCACATAATTACCAGCCACGAAACAATTTATGCCAGGAAAATCCACATGATAAACAGTAGGCCAAGCTACCAATGAGCCCCTTGCACCTATCCACTCTTCTTTACCTTCATTCAGTTATTCAACAACGCTATAAAGCTCCATCCATGGAGGTACATTCAGGAAGGCCATCGGCTAGTTCAAGTGCAGACTCCAACTCGAATAGACCTATATGTGGACAGTAAAAAGAAACAAATTGTTTAGACCCTTGTCCTTCTGAAATAGCTGGAATGCAAATGACAAAGATGGTACAACAATATAATCCAAGAAATAGTTGATCGGTATCTGCCTACCTCCCCTTCTACCTGCCTACCTCCCCTTCTACCCCTTGTTGTCGTTGTTGTCCTCTCCTCGACCTCACGATGTGCGTGCCTCCGGCATCTCTGGCCTTGCTGCTCCTTCCCCACAGGCCATAGGGGATGTCTAGCTATTTGAAAAAAATTGGCACCAATTCGAATTGTTAAAGAACAAAGCTATAATATATACACATTTACTTCTATTTTTCATTCCTATGCAAAAAGCCATATGGAAAAACCTTTATTTATGAAGCACGTGCATCACACAAACATAAATAAATTTCTGAACTCATATATTGAAATGGACAATATAGGAGAGCATCCAAGTAAGATCATAATTATGAACCTGTAATTAAATGGAGACGAAGATGAGAGCTATAGAGACACAGTGATTTGTCAGACCCGGTGACCATGGACAGAGCGGCACCTGCAGTAATAACACGGCATGGTCAATCAAATATGAAACAACAACGGATGAAACTGAGAAATCAATCGATTGGAAGCTCACCTCGACCATGATCAAATCTTGCAGCGTCCAGCTTGGGGTTCTCTTCAATAAAGAAAAACTGATAATTAGGTGTAGACAAACCCGTTCCTTTTTCTTTTTGCTGTGGTAAATAGAAAACACGTACAGTAACAGCCATTCTTAATTGAACAATGCTAATTGAAGAACTTAATAACCTATCTTTATGCACGAAGGTAAACAAAAGAGAAGACAAACATTATGCAGGATATGACCAAAAAATAGGATGACAAAGTGGCTAGTCAGATCATAAATTGTACAATTTAGCAAGATAGTGTAAAGAATTACATTACTCAGGATCCAAAGCACCAATTCTATTTATGGAAAAATAGAATATGCAAATCTTCAAATCGAGTACCTTGCTTAGAATATGCAAATCTTCAGATCCAGTACCTTGCTTTTCCTATTTTTGCAACAAAAGCTTCAGAAGTGATAAATTGGGAAATTAATGCATTATTTTAGCAGTGCATGAAGTGTTTTAGATTTCATCTATAGACCTTCAATACGTGGACTTCCCTGCCATTATTGTCAAAGCTTTTTTCTACTGCCCTGCATCTCGCTATGTCACTGCGACCCTCTCCTTCCTCCTCCATGGCCTCCTCCTATGCACAAAAACTTTTAATTATTAGTACGGGCCCATATACAATTAAACGTCAAGTAAACATCCATGACCTCCTCTCGTTATGTATAATTAAACCATCAGGCACAAAATTGCCCATCCAAAGAGTGATTCCTAGTGTCATGGCTTTTAACTCACAACATATTAACAGGATTCCTAGTCCACCAAGGCCACATGGTAAGTATTTATTCAGCAGTAGTACCTTTCCCATGCTCGCCGTTGTAGTCCACTCTTACACCGTCATGTTTCTTAGACTGTATGAGTTCGTCATAGTATTCATGAGCTGTAAATAGAGGTAGAACAGTTAAGTTTTCGAATGTGAGCCATAAGCCCTCAGCAATACTTGCTCTATGTGACAAGGTGGATCAGAAAAATAAAAGTAAAATCCATACATAATAAGTGAGCATAAAATCGACTCTTCCAACTTTGTTGGGCTCACGACTCATCAGCATATAAATCCCAGAAGAAGAAATTATAAACGCAAGCAATTGACCTGCACTTGTGCTGCTCATTGTCCAGCGAGAGTTCGAGCCCGTAAACCGCTGAGAACACTGCACGACAGATCAAAAGGACATCAGTCTCTTAACATAATACCAACCATGCAATCCATACATAATAAGTGAGCATAAAATCGACTCTTCCAACTTTGTTGGCCTCACGACTCATCAGCATATAAATCCCACTCGTAAAACTCAGGATAAAGAAGATATCGATTCAGCCATAATCTTTTATTAGTTAAATTCTGCCATAATCTTAACATCACATCAAACTGAATTCATTACAGTACTAACTACTGGAAATGCTAAAAACAGGCACCTTGGATATTATAGTTGCACTTCAGTAAGAAAATCAAAGGCTAAATGTTGCAGACTAATTAAGAACAACCCATTTCGACTCTAATATTTCTCTGAAAGTTAGCAGCTGAGCTGCCTCTCTCATCCCACACACCAAAAAATTGGGTCACTGGGTGGCAAAAAAAGAAAAGAACTCCCTCCTATATCAGTAAGACTCAAGAAGCCACAACTGTCACCGCCTCGGTCAGCACTATGCAAATCTGCAAAATCAAATCTGCAAGAATGTTTCAACACTGACAAGAACAGAGGGAGAAGAGGATACAACACCCACCATACCATGAAGAGGCGGAGCTGCCCATTCTGCAACTTGGTTCGGCCAAGTGCCGCGGAGACGGTGGCCGGGGATGGTAGGAGGCCGCGGAGGCAGAGGAGGGAGATGGCCGCACGGGGTCACGACGGGCGCAGCGGTAGGTTCGATCTGCAACCTCTACGTTGCCACCCCCGGCTGCCGGTCCAGATTGAGGCGGAGGTCAACACGAGGTCGCTGGGAGACGCGGCGACAACGGCGGCTCCGTGGGAACGCCGGCGACGGTGGGAGAGGAGAGGAGGAGCGCAACCTCCGCACGTCGACGCCCTCGCTGCTGCAACCTCTAATTGCAAGGCACCTGTGCCTCCTGGAAGCCCTGGTCTCGTCCACCACCGGTGGCGCCGTCTCGACGCCGACCTGTGCAGCATGAGGAGGGGCAGCGCGAGGCAGAGACCAGGGCACCGTGCCCTGGGCACGGGAGCGGGAGCGAGGATGCGCGAGGTGGAGGCAGCGCGTGGGGGAGAGGATGAGGCTACGGGAGGGAGAGAAGGAAGGTTGTGGCGGCGCGCCTCCGGCGACCCACTACCGTCGAAGATGCGCCGCCTATCCGCTGCTCCTTCTCCACGCGCTCCTCTGGGGCAGAACGGAGGTGAGGCGGCGGCGGCGCAGCGGGGCAGAGGAGAGGGAGCCGGGGACGACGAGGATGCGGGAGAGGAGAGAAGAAGGTTGTGGCGGCGGGGAAGAAATGAGCGCGGGGTCGAGGAGGGGAAGGGATTGGCTGCTCTGGGTGTTAGGGTTTTCACCGCGTTTCATCCGACGACCCTCGGTGAAAGCGGGAGGTGAAATAGTAAATGGACGGCTGGTAAAGTCCACCGCGAACATCTAACGGCCAAGGATGCGCCACGACCCTATTCAACCATGATCGAACGGCCAGCAGCGATCCGGAGGGGCAACTGCTCTGGATTGCCTCTCTTTCTCGTATCCTTTATAGTAGTAATACCATAGATGTATAGCACAAAATACTAGGTTGAACCGTTGTGGTTGTTTGTAAAATGTAACACTTTCTCCCCTATCGATGAATAAGCAGAGCTCCTGCTAGTTACCATCAAAAAAAAATTGTATGTACGGGGTGAATCTACCAACAAATGGTCTTATCTAATGGATATAAATGCGCCCTCGGTGTTCTACTCACTATTACTTGTAGCCTGGATGTGAATAATTCCAACAGTCCATTTCAATCATTTCATAGGAAGTCTTTATTTTCAACGTGAGCTTTTCGTCCAAGTCTTTATTTTCTCTCTCTTGCTAACTTAAGTGGGTCTATACCTGTCATGTCATGACTATGATCTCATATGCACGTGGGGATATTTTCATCGGCCCTAGCACTTAAATTGTTCGTATTTATGCTTGTTAACAAGCTAGCACATATGGTACAGTTCGTTACACAATATACAGAACATAGCAGAACACTAAAAAAAAGTGGGAGTCCTTGAACAGTACAAGACCGAAACCGGCACCTCTTTTTCTCTCTTAAATCTTCAGATCTTGCTCAGTGCCCACACCATGTTAAAGCAGACAAATCGTGCTGTTTTCTGCTGAAAATGAAAATCCCCACATTGTCACTTGTGGGGATAATCATGCGTTCATGCTGCCATGACAACACACACAAGACAGTCTTGTCATATACTGTAGATAAGCATCCCCTTTCCCTTTGGTGCCCATCCATCACTTTCGTCTTTGCCTCTTTTCCCCTTTGATTTTCAGCTTTCGATTTACCCGTCGAGAAGCAAAGCATTTTGTTCGATCTATTCGCTTTGGCAACTATATATATAAGCACACAACCGTTTTCCAATCCAGGCATCGCTCACACATTTGCAGCATTCCAATTTAGCTCCGAGCTTTCGCTTCACGCTCGGGTTTACTTACTGCAATGTCGAGCGTGAAGGTGTTCGGGTCGCCGATGTCGGCGGAGGTGGCCCGCGTGCTGATGTGCCTCTTCGAGAAGGACGTGGAGTTCCAGCTCATCCGTGTCGACGCCTACCACGGCGCCAAGCGCATGCCCCAGTACCTGAAGCTCCAGCCCCGCGGCGAGGCGCTCACCTTCGAGGACGACAACCTCACCCTCTGCGGTAAGAAAGCTCCAAGCGGCGGTAATGGAGATACTCTGTCATATGGTTTCTCATTGGCGCAATCTTTGTGCGTGGATGGATGCAGAGTCTCGGGGCATCCTGCGGCACATCTCGCAGAAGTACGCGAAGCAGGGCAACCCGGACCTGATCGGGTCGGGGGCGCTGGAGCGCGCGTCCATCGAGCAGTGGCTGCAGACCGAGGCGCAGAGCTTCGACGTGCCCAGCGCCGAGATGGTCTACAGCCTCGCCTTCCTTCCGCCCACCATGCCGCAGCAGCACCAGAACGGAAACGGAAACGGAAATGGCAACGGCAACGGCATCGGTAATGGCAATGCCATCGGCAACGGCATTGGCAACGGCGTGGTGAACGCGTCGACGAAGCGCGTGGCAGCCGGGGCGCCACCGGGCACGACCAAGGAGAAGGAGGAGGAGATGCGGAGGCTGTTCGAGAAGAGCCAGAGGGAGCTGGAGAAGCTGCTGGACATTTACGAGCAGCGCCTCGAGGAGGCGGCGTACCTGGCCGGGGACAAGTTCACCATCGCCGACCTGTCTCACCTGCCCAACGCCGATCGCCTCGCCTCCGACCCGCGCTCCCGCCGCATGTTCCAGCGCCGCAGGAACGTCAGCCGCTGGTGGAACGACGTCTCCCGCCGCGAGTCATGGGCCTACGTTAAGAGCCTGCAGCGCCCACCCTCATCCAACGGCGCCGGCGCCGACACCGCGCACGTGCAGAACGGCCAGAAGCGCGACCGCGAGGACAACGACAAACTCCAGCGCAACCAGTACGGCGACAACGACAACGATCACCCCCGCAACCAGTACGGCGAGGCCAAGGACTACCAGCAGAGCCGGCCGTCCAGCGACGGGCGGTACTGATCGATCGACGACGATCGAGCGAGAACTTGGAATGGGTTGACAAGTCCAGTTGCCTACTGCACGTTCTGTGTGTTTTGTTGTTTGAACCGGTACTGTTTTGTTTTTCATCTACCGTTGTAATAAAATGTCAACCCCTCTCGTAACTGAAAATTGAAGTTTTTTTTTGCTGTGTGTAAGAATCCGAATTCATTTTCTTTCAACCAAATTTATTTTTCTTTCGTTTGCTTCCTATGGTGACGTCACATGGCAACCAGAACATGAATTTCTCAAATACGCCTTCGCGTCGTAGGCCATCAACTTTTGCTATTGACTAACCCTTTACGCGCTCCGTTCTAAAAAAGATGACTTACATTTGTGTGCATGTGAACGTTTCTATACATGTAACATGTCTAGATACGTCCGCATGTAGACAAATGGAGGAAGTCATCCTTTTTGGAACGGAGGAAGTACATGACAAGGAGGATCTCTAGCCTCTTTCACATTGTCGATTGGCTGCAGACACGTTGGACACGTAATTACGAAAAGAGTATCCCAAATTGGCATGAGCTGATGAGCCATATCACCCTGACAATCATGTAAGAAGCACTTTCAATACTAAATGGCGCTCAATAGATAATTAGGTGCGTAAAATATGCATTAGTGCGGCTTGCATTTCCTATTTGTTTCGTTGAGCTTAGGAACCATTTTATCTATCTAAGGCTTTAGATTAAGAGTTCGTCAGAAAAATAATAATTGTGTGTGTCAATTGATGCGGCTGCTGGGGTTCTCCCCTTTTTGAAGAACTGAATGTGGAATTTGTTGAAAATATTGTAACCTAGTGGTAGGTGAAGAGTACGAGAGAAAAATACAATTGTCAAAAGTGGTACTTATCCTAGTACTCCGTCCTTTTAATGTAACTCTATATATCATATTTGATCAAACTCGAACAATGTAAAGCTTGATTAAGTATTATAGATATTGGCATTTTTTTTCTATATAGTTGGTCAAATTTTATATAATTTGACTTTGACCAGATTAGTGTGCTGAGTAATTTGAAATAGAGGGAGGTATGTTATGTACAAAAATGAAATTTACTCTTAATCGTTTTGTCCAGCCTAAAACAAATTAGAGCATCTCCATCGGCACCCCCGAAATGACCCCAAAGGTCAAATAGGCTGCCCTACCCTGTTTCTGTCTGGAATCCCTGAGCGGGCATCCAAAATTGGGGGCAGCATGGGGATGCCGAACAACGCGCGAACAAGTCCGCATGCAGCCCCAAATAGGCGGGTCCGACTTGTCACCCGCACATCGGTCACGTCGCCTACAATGGAGGATCGACCTTGTCGTCTTCCCAAGCAGCTGCCAGGTCCAGCGCAGCGGAGACGTGTCGCCGGCATTAAAAGTCTGTTCGGGCCGAGGCACTTTCCGTTGGGCTGACAAAGCAAAGGAAACGACGAGGCTGGCTCCCCCGCTTTCGCCGAGCCGGGGGCGAACGACGACGAGGCTCTGGCCCCTCTCACATCATCATCCTCGCGGCGAACGACGACGAGGCTGGCCCAAGCGAGCCGCCTCCTCCTGTTGTCTAGATTTGATTAGTTTAATTTAGTTCTAGTTTAAGTGTTAGTTCAAATCTCGTTGTAATGTATCAAATTTTAATGAAAAACGGGGTTCAAAATTTATAAATGTTCACCAAATTATAATACGGAGTATTTGTTGTGGGCAGCATACCACATTGTACCAGATATGTGTCTGACACTCTAAGGCGGACACAATTTCGGACAAAATTTCGAGGGTGCTTGTATGTAGTAGTACGCGGGCCAAGCGAGCTGCTAGCTGGGTGCTGGTGCGGCCCGTGAGTCAGCGGAACGCATCAAAGTTGACGGGTTGTCATGTACAGTACGTAGTTAGAAATCAAACGGTCGCGCCGGCACGAATTGATTCTCGAGAGGTGGGCTCACTACTCGTTCAAAGTCTTGCACCCCGCCGTGTTTTACTCTTCTCTCTTATCTCTGCATTCCATTGCCATCCATCCTTGAACGTGTCTCAATCGGCTGAGCTCACTACGGCGCCTATATATGGACGTATACGTACTCGATCCTCATGCCAACTCAACCCACTGCAACCAGTCATCTTAAGACTTCAGCTTCCGCTCCTCCGTCACACACCCGTCGATCGCCATGGTGACCTTCACGGCACGCCGGAGCGAGCCGGAGCTGGTGCGCCCAGCCCGTCCCACTCCACACGAAACCAAGGCCCTCTCCGACCTCGACGACCAGTGGACGCTGCGGTTCTACGAGTCTATCGTCGGCTTCTTCAAAAGCCCGCCGGGAGAGACCGTCAAGCCGGGCAAAGTGGCGAAGGGCATCAAGGTGGCCGTGGCGGCGGCCCTGGTGTACTACTACCCCATGGCCGGCCGCCTGCGGAAGCTCCCCGACGGCAACAGGCTGGTGGTGGATTGCACGGGCGAAGGCGTGGTCTTCGTGGAGGCCTCCGCCGACGTGCGGCTGGAGGACCTTGGCGAGCCGTTGGTGCCGCCGTACCCGTGCGTGGAGGAGTTCCTTGGAGACGCCGGCGACACCAGAGATGTGGTTGGCAAGCCTTTGCTCTTCCTACAGGTATAGTTAATGTGCCATATTGTGTTATTTGTATACTTTCTTCGTTCTATGGCTTATGCGTGATATTAGTAATAAATATCAATTTGCTGCATATCTATTAATTGGAGTAGTACTATGGTGTTTTGAGCACCTTACAAACATTGAATTCTTCTCCTAAAAATAATACTAACATTGAATTCTGGAAGAAAAAAAAAAGACCTGAAAAAAGAAAAGAGTGCTGCAACACATAATAAAATTGTAAGTGTTATTTCATCGAACAGCTTTATGTTTCTAACAATAAAATTGATTAGAGTTTAAATAGCATAATGTGCTCCAAGTTAATAACTACTCCGATAAATTTGTTTCAGCCTTGATTTCGCTGATTTGGTAATGTAATTAAATTGAATGATTGTGCCTATAATTCAAATAATACATAGTTTGCGGTAGTTCATGTTTTTCGTGTTGAGAAATGTTGAAGTTATTAGAACGAAATTAGATGGATTATATATTCATTACGATCATACAATCACTTAGTGTAGTCTAAATAAAGTGTGTTTTCACGCTCGAATCTCACCGGCAACCCATAGAAACGAGAATTCGTATTAATTTGGAAAGGGGAAGAGGGCTGACTTATACATGGCCATCTTACTTATTATTGTTTATCTAATTTTCACAAATGCTCATAAGATAGAATGTTAATACTCATGACTTAACTATATACATGATGTGATTTGCAGGTGACACAACTAAAATGTGGAGGATTTGTTATTGGGCTTCATATGTGCCATTGCATCGCCGATGGTTTTGGAATCCTCCAGTTTATAAAAACTATAGCCGACTTTGCGTGTGGTGAGCTTATCCCAACCACTTTGCCTATGTGGAAAAGAGATATTTTCACTGCACGTATGCCACCCTCTCTTGCACATGTCTACCCGGCATATCAACCATATATTCATGGATTAAACTGCACGATGGATGACGTGATGCTATCAACTCCGCCAGAATCAATGGAAGTGCAATATTTATTCTTTGGGCCAAAAGAGGTTGAAATTTTAAGAAGCCATGTTCCAAAGCACCTTTCCAAATCTACTACAACATTTGAGCTTCTTACGGCTGTCATGTGGCGGTGCCGCACATTGGCGCTGGGTTATGAGCTTAGTGAGAAGGTGTGTCTCATGTTTACTTTAAATGCACGCGGGAGAAGCATTAATGGTAAAGGAGCCGTGCCGCGCGGTTACTATGGCAATGCGCATTTCTCTCCCATGCTTGAAGTCAGTGTCGATGAGCTAGCTAAAATGCCACTCACACATATACTCGAGAAAATGCGCCAAGTCAAACTAGACACCACAAAGGAGCGCATGAAGTCAATGGTTGATTTGTTAGCCTTATGGCGAGAGCGATCACCTTTTGGTAGAACATATGAGGTTAGTGATACAAAGTGGGTCGGAGGCAATGCATTGAAGTTTGGCAAAGCCAAGCTGGTTGCTGCTGGCACACCACATGCTGGGGATTTCACTTCAAAGTTGATAAGCTATCACACTAAGTGCATGAATAAAGATGGTGAGGAATCAACTGTGGTTTCGATCTTACTGCCGAAGCCAGCAATGGAGAAGTTTACAAAGGAGATGGCAATTTGGTTGAAGAGATGAGTAGAGAAACACACACAATAATTTATCCTGTTGTGTTGTAAGCATATGCTATTTACTTTAACAATTATGTACTCTTCCGTTCCAACATTTACCAAAGTTGATTATGTGCCACCATGAAACCATGTTTTATTTTGTAAGAAGTAATAAAAATAAGATTTTGTTCTCTCAAATATGTATTATAAATAGAGTTTGACCGGTACTCGCGTCCCCCTCATGGCCTCTCTGGTGGCATTTTACTAGGCGTCAGGACTGATACCGTGGAAGTTTTGGATGTTACGGATGGTGATTTTCATATCAAAATGCACATCCGTAATAAATCTGATAATTTCATTTGGAGTCTTGTCGCTGTGTATGGGCTGGCTCAGGAGGTGGCAAAACCTCTTTTCTCTGTGAAATGGTAAACCTGGCAAAAGATAACCCACACCCTCTTATCATTGGTGGGGATTTCAATTTGCTACGCTTTCCATTTGAGAAAAGTAAGGGTCGATTTGACAACCGTTGGCCTCTTCTGTTCAATGCGGTCATTGACAGCTTGGACTTACGAGAGATCACGATGGTGGGGAGACAGTTTACTTGGGCTAACTCTCTCCCTGAACCCACATACGAGAAACTAGACCGTGTCTTGATGGACACTGATTGGGAATCTAGGTTCCCTTTGGTGTCTGTTCGGGCTCTAGAACGTATTGAGGGTTTGTCAGATCATCACTACAAGAAATGTGCTAACTAGTGACTTTTTGATAGTGACCCTGAAAATATTGGTCATAGATCTATGACCATTTTGTATCATTTGGTCACTCGCTGTTTTGAAGGGTCTAAACCCGAAAATATAACGACCAAATCTGTCTGAAAGGTCATAATCGTCTTACATCAATTGGTCAGAATGCAAATAACATTAATTTAATATATTTTTCTACCCGATTACGACCAATTTAAATGGTCATTCGTATTAGTTGACAGCCAACTCAGCAATCTCGCATACGTGTCACTGCTTAGGTGTCATTTTTGCTTATGTGTCATTGCTTATGTGTCATTTTTGCTTACGTGTCAATACTCAGCCATCTCACTGACAGGTGGGACCCGTTAACAAGAGGAGCACATATTGACTTGTTGACTTGTCATGTGGGACCCATCCTGCTGCCATGTGGGAACAGTGGGACCCGCCATGTGGGACCCACCGTGAGACCTGTGGGACCCGCCATGTGGGACCCACCATGTGGGACCCACCCTGCTGCAATGTGGGACCCGCCTTGACGGACCCACCGTGTGACCTGTCATGTGGGACCCATCCTGCTGCCCTGTGGGACCAGTGGGACCCACCCGTGTAAGCAAATAAATAATGGAAGAAAGTGAAGAGAATGGGATTCGAACCCAAGGGAATCTAGGTTCCCTTTGGTGTCTGTTCGGGCTCTAGAACGTATTGAGGGTTTGTTAGATCATCACTATAAGAAATGTGCTAACTAGTGACTTTTTGATAGTGACCCTGAAAATATTGGTCATAGATCTATGACCATTTTGTATCATTTGGTCACTCGCTGTTTTGAAGGGTCTAAACCTGAAAATATAACGACCAAATATGTCTGAAAGGTCATAATCGTCTTACATCAATTGGTCATAATGCAAATGACATTAATTTAATATATTTTTCTACCCGATTACGACCAATTTAAATGGTCATTCGTATTAGTTGGCAGCCAACTCAGCAATCTCGCATACGTGTCACTGCTTAGGTGTCATTTTTGCTTATGTGTCATTGCTTATGTGTCATTTTCGCTTACGTGTCAATAATCAGCCATCTCACTGACAGGTGGGACCCGTTAACAGGAGGAACACATATTGACTTGTTGACTTGTCATGTGGGACCCATCCTGCTGCCATGTGGGACCAGTGGGACCCGCCATGTGGGACCCACCGTGAGACCTGTGGGACCCACCGTGTGACCTATCATGTGGGACCCATCCTGTTGCCCCGTGAGACCTGTGGGACCCGCCATGTGGGACCTACCATGTGGGACCCACCCTGCTGCAATGTGGGACCCGCCTGGACGGACCCACCGTGTGACCTGTCATGTGGGACCCATCCTGCTGCCCTGTGGGACTAGTGGGACCCACCCATGTAAGCAAATAAATAATGGAAGAAAGTGAAGAGAATGGGATTCGAACCCCCGACCTCACTCTCCAACCCACGAGCACGTAACCAATAGACCACACACATGTTTGTGTCTAGTCTATGCTTTGGCCCTTTTTATACAATACACAGAGTTGCTGGGCTTGGGCCTTGGTGCACCTCTTTTTTTTTCTTTACTGCCTTTCCCTGTGCCGAGTGCGCCGGCCAGCCTGGTTCGGCTGCTGGGGTGGGCTGGGCCGGCTCGGCTCGGCCGATTCTCTTTTTTTTTCCTTTATTCTTTTCTACTTTCTTTTAAACTTTTGATTTTGAACCTAAATTTCAACCAAATAAATTTCGAAATTTTTATTAAGATTTTGTCTATCATTATATAGTATTAGGTACTGTTTTTGTTCAAAATAAAATAACAAAATACAACTGACCTTATATATTACTTTACATACGGTTTTGAATAATTTAATTTTTTTGGATTGTTCCATTAAATTCAATACATATCTAAGAAAACTTTATCAATATATTGCTCGTATTTCAAGTTAATTATTTTTAACGTTAACTAGATCACATATAAATGACACCACACAAGGTTTTCCATTTATTTGATTTTTTTGAATTTCTCATGCCGATTTCAAAATACGGTCAAACGATGAACATGACCGTTCATACCTAGGTGTCGAATCCTGCAAGAATCTTTGTATATCTCTGATAAAATAGGTACTTTTGTATCTAAAATGATTTTTTTCAAAAAATCATGAGCAAACTACGATGCACTTGCAGTTCAAATTTGACCCGCTTCCAGTTGAATCGGCAGAATTTTGTCTTTTTCACGAGAGGTAGATAGAAACTGTTTAACACACAACCATTTGGTTAATTGTAAATATTATGTGGTATAGTATTTTTATAAAATGCATTGCTCCAATTTTGCAACATATTTTTGGTAGGTGCTTCACAAAAAAACCCATTTTTCGCACTCGGAAATTGAAAACTGATTTTTCGTGAAAGGAAAATGAAACGTTTCTTCGGCAACATCGTTCATGGTTCCAAGATACACGTATGTGCCTAATATGGGCATATTTAAGCAAACTATTCCATGAATGTGGACATAACATTCGTCATTTGGCTTGAAAGCCATGAATCTTCGTAGATGATAGCTCATTTCTGAGAACACTTTTTCAATACAACTTCTGTATTGCAAGTCTATATTTTTTTGTGCTAACTAGGTCACATATCATGACTCCACGTGAAGGTTTTCCATTTTTTTGATTTTTTTTGAATTTCGTATGCCGATTTCAAAATACGGTCAAAACGGCGGACATGACCGTTTGTACCTAGGGGTTGAATCTTGGGAAAATTTTGTTGTATCTCTGATGAAATAGGTATTTTGTACCTAAATATGATTTTTTCAAAAAATCATGAAAACTGAGGCACTTGTAGTTCAAATT
The DNA here is from genome assembly GCA_947311845.1 of Poa pratensis. NCBI lineage: Eukaryota > Viridiplantae > Streptophyta > Magnoliopsida > Poales > Poaceae > Poa > Poa pratensis. Next base: position 2,848,583 of record CAMZMU010000064.1, on the reverse strand, counting down.
TGACCCCTTCCAATGAATCGGCAGGAATTTGTCTTTTTTACGAGAGGTAGATAGAAACTGTTTAACACACAACCATTTGGTTAATTGTAAATATTATGTGGTATAGTATTTTTAGAAAATGCATTGCTCCAATTTTGCAACATATTTTTGGTAGGTGCTTCACAAAAAAACCCATTTTTCGCACTCGGAAATTGAAAACTGATTTTTTCGTGAAAGGAAAATGAAACGTTTCTTCGGCAACATCGTTCACGGTTCCAAGATACACGTATGTGCCTAATATGGGCATATTTAAGCAAACTATTCCATGAATGTGGACATAACATTCGTCATTTGGCTTGAAAGCCATGAATCTTCGTAGATGATAGCTCATTTCTGAGAACACTTTTTCAATACAACTTCTGTATTGCAAGTCTATATTTTTTTGTGCTAACTAGGTCACATATCATGACTCCACGTGAAGGTTTTCCATTTTTTTGATTTTTTTTGAATTTCGTATGCCGATTTCAAAATACGGTCAAAACGGCGGACATGACCGTTTGTACCTAGGGGTTGAATCTTGGGAAAATTTTGTTGTATCTCTGATGAAATAGGTACTTGTGTACCTAAATATGATTTTTTCAAAAAATCATAAGAAAACCATGAGGCACATGTAGTTCAAATTTGACCCCCTTCCAACTGAATCGGCAGGAATTTGTCTTTTTTACGAGAGGTAGATAGAAACTGTTTAACACACAACCATTTGGTTAATTGTAAATATTATGTGGTATAGTATTTTTAGAAAATGCATTGCTCCAATTTTGCAACATATTTTTGGTAGGTGCTTCACAAAAAAACCCATTTTTCGCACTCGGAAATTGAAAACTGATTTTTTCGTGAAAGGAAAATGAAACGTTTCTTCGGCAACATCGTTCACGGTTCCAAGATACACGTTTGTGCCCAATATAGGCATATTTAAGCAAACTATACCATGAATGTGGACATATCATTTGTCATTTGGCTTGAAAGCCATGAATCTTCGTAGATGATAGCTCATTTCTGAGAACACTTTTGTATCTAAAAACCATTGTTTCGAAAAGTTATGAGAAAACTACGAAGCACCCTGTTTTTAGCACTTAGAAACCATTTTAAATTGCCACATTGTTCGGAACCAATCAGAATGCAGAGCCACTCTGCCCACGGATCACCCTACTGAAGCCGATCTGAGTCGTCCATAGCTTTTGATCCAACGGCTCTTGCTCACTTGTCCTAACAAAGATTCAGAAAAGGACAACAGCGCGTGGCACCCTCTCCTCTTCCCTCCGTAACCTAACCCTAGAAATCATTTTCCCCCCGCCGCCGCCGCTCACCAGATCCACACTCACCACCCACCCCGTCCCCGCTTCATCCTCTCTCCCTCTCCCTCGATTCAGATCGACGGCGCCACCGCTGCCCCACGGCAGGCAGGCCGTGGACGCGCCGGAAACCCTAGCTTCTCTCCGCGCTGCATTGCCTCCACCCATTCCTCTCTGTGTCCCCGTCACTGCATCGCCTCCATCCCCTTCCTCTCTCGCATCCCCGAAACCCTAGAGCCCACCACTTCTCTCCCCTCGCCGGTTTCTACAGATGCGCCGCCACCGCGACTGTGAGGCGGACCTGCTGCTGCCGCTGCTCTCCTCCGACGAGCTGCTGCTGACCAAGTTCTCCACTGCAGTGATGGGCGGCTCCGACTCCTCCGTCTGCACGTTCGTCCTCGACCTCGTCGTGGCAGGCAGGCCGTGGACGCGCCGGATCTGAAAGGCCGGGCGTGCTGCTGCCGGCGTCTTCCACGTCCCCGTCTGCGACGGCGTCCCACGACCAAGGGAGCGGGGAGGAAGTGTGCTTCTCCTCGAGACCTGAACCAGGCTGCTCCTGCCGGCGTCGAGCCGTCTTCACCCACCGCGTCCCCGAGCTGCTGCTGCTGCCCGCCGGCCACCAGTGTAAGTACCATCGCTCCCTCCCCATGTATCTTTATTCCTCTTGTGGTAGACCGGAACATGAACAACAACCATGCCCAGGGCTTTGAGCCGTGGGTGCCGTCTTCACCCACATTAAAGTTTTAGTTGTGCCTGCCTTGTGAACAACCTCACCTGCTGTTTATGTTTTTTCAGGTCAAGCCTTGCGGTGGTCTAGGACAGCTACTCCGCGGTCATCTTCCTCTCATGGCGCTGCTTGAGAGGCTGCTCGAGACCACCTGATCGGTGCTGCTGTGGAATGGCCGGCTGTCCAACCTGACCAGGTGCTGCTATGAGGGCAGCGGGCAACTGCTCATCCCTGAGTTCATGCCGCATACACCTTAGGTCAAGCACCTCTTCCACTACATGCAAGTTTGTTACTCACATTTTTTCCTTGTTCAAGTGTGGTGCCTGCAATTAGTAGCATTCCTGGCTTGCTAGTGTCATTTCTGGTTTAGTACTGGTACGCAATGTATTCCACATAATCATCTCGCTATTCTGAATGTTGCATTTTCGTACTACCTTCTAGTATTCTCTTATCAACTGTGGTCGAGCTGTGCTATTAAACTTGTTTTCAATTTAAAGGCCTTCTTCCTCATGTTGTCACAGAATCTAGTATTTTTTCCTTTCCGTGTCTACAAATCATTTGTTACAAGTATTGTGCTTCTACCTAATGACATGTGTTGATTGATAAGTAGATACTAGGTATATATTTACCAGGTTACATGCTAATTATACTCCAGTTTACTCTTTTAAACATGACTTAGTTATTTAAACACTGCCCTTCCTGTGTATATGCCAATTGTAGCTTCCTCTAAGATACTCACTTGGCTATTTTCAGGAAGCTCGATAAAGCTTGGACAGTGGTGATTGCTCTGATGGTGGTGATGCTGCTGGGTTGGTTGTGTCCTTGTGGCTGGTAGTAGGCTTGGCTGGTCCCTGACTCCAACTTTTCCACTACCTCCTTGGCTTCTGCCCCTGCACCACGTCCCTCAGGTAAGCTCATAGCTGGGTTCATCTTCTTCTTTGTTCTTGTACTGTGACGCATTGAGTTCAAGGATACACAAATTCTCATAGATGGGTTGATTATGCAATGGGATATTCTTGAACTTTGATTGTGATGGTCATCCCTCTCGTAGGATTTTTTTAGTGTACACCAAGTTTGTTGTTGTTACTTCTATAAATCTATTTTATGACATGACTTCGTGTAGCATTGCTTGTAGCAATAGTAGATTCTACAAAAGCAGATCAATAATTTCTTCTTTCATATCCTATTGATGCATTCTAACATTGATGCTTGAAATTGCCATCTATAGACAGTGAGTAATTTGTTTGGCATGGATCTATGTGATCTATACTTTGTCAACCTCGAACCTCCTAACTCTTAAGCATGTGTTAAGCATCATGCCATATGTTCTCTTATAAGCAAACTACAAGTTAAATATACAAGCATCATGCCATATGTTCTCTTCTAAGCATGTGTTAAGCATCATGCCATATCCTGATTTCATACTGCATGTTATTCATTTCTTAGTTTGATGTTCCATATGCTTCTAATGTGTGATCCTTCAATTGTTAGGTGATTTTTTTTGGAAGTTCGAAGAGGAAGAGAATGAAGCGTTGGGTTATCTATCAATTTGCCTCTTTGTGGTGGTTAGTCCTTTTATTCTTTTTTAAAGTCATCGACTGAGATGTTATCAACATTCCTGCCATATGCTGCTTCCTTTTCATACTCTGCCAGCAAATTCTTTTTATTAAAATGTTTGTTGTATTTGTGCTTATCATCATGCTTCTATCTGGTTATTGCAGCATGATTTTCGTGTCACCAGCCAAATGAACTTGTGTGATTCAAGTTTACAGGAACTCCAAGCTGAAGAATTTTGAAGAAGCCTGACAAAGCAAAGTAGCTAGTTATGTATTGTATAGTAGGAATTCTCGTTTGTAATAGATTATACAGATTGTAATAGGCTATTTTGGTGTTATGTGGATGAATATCTCAGTTCTGTTTGAAATATGGATCTTGAATAATGGAAATAATTTTATAAAATCTACTTTCTGACGTGTGGGACCGATATGTAAGAACCTGACAAGTGGGACCAATCTGATTGATGGGGCCACCTTAATAATAATAACTTAAATAGAAAATATTAGTACAAATGTCCGTGGCCCAAAAATAAAAAGGCCCGAAATGTTGGGCCTGGCCCATGTAGCCCATCAGAAATGACTGAAAAGAATAATAGGAAAAAAATTCAAATTGTTGGGCTCGGCCCATGTAAAGCACTGAATTGGACTCAGCTGATTCTGCAACATGACCATATCAATTGGTCACAATCTTGCCATGTCAGCAGTGCCACGGTGGAGCTGACGTGGCTTGGCTGAATAGCCAGTGACCAAAACGATTGGTCATAATATCTGTGACTTTTTAGATTAGTCACAAACATCCATGACGAATGCACACAAATGGTCACGAAGGTTCATTGCTGACCGCCAGCTTTCGACCAAATGTTTTTGGTCATAAGAAGGTCACCGATGAAAAATAGGTAACCATTCAGTGACCAATATGAAGGGTCACCAGTTAGCATATTTCTTGTAGTGCATGCTCCCATTCTTCTGACCACTGGAACGCCTAGACCGCAATGCAAACCACGTTTCAAGTTTGAGCTTGGATGTTTGAATCGCGAGGGTTTCCAGGAGATGGTTAAATGAATTTGGGAAAGACCAGTTGAGGGTGACACGCCCATCCAGCGGTGGAACAATAAGATACGTGCTTTACGCACGCACCTTGTTGGTTGGGCACGTCATACGACTGGGTTACTTAAAAAAGAAAAGATACGCCTCTCCTCGATAATTGATGCTCTAGAAGCACTAGCAGAAGTTCGGTTACTATCCAAGCAAGAGATTGAGCTAAAAAGCCAATCCAATGCACAGATAACGAAACTACTGCACGAGGAGGAGTTAAAATGGTATCAGCGCTCTAAAGCACAATTCATCCTAGAAGGGGACTCGAATACTCGCTATTTCCATTGCATTGCCAACGGCAGGCATAGGAAAAAGCGTATTCATTCCCTAGTACAGGATGAAGGAACGATTGAGGGCCATGAACAACTGAAGGCGTATATCACAAATTATCATAAAGGTCTGTTCGGGGCCCCAGAGGAAGGGAACTTCACTTTGGATGACTCCAGAACAGAGGATATTCCCCAAGTTTCAGCTGAGGAGAATAGCCTACTTACTAAACCCTACATAGAGGAGGAGGTGAGAAAGGCGGTTTTCCAAATGAAACATAATTCAGCTCCTGGTCCTGATGGTTTCCCGGCTGAGTTCTACCAGAACTTTTGGGATGTCATTAGGTCTGATTTACTCCAACTGTTCGCTTGTCTTCACAGTGGACAACTATAGTTGTTTCGTCTCAATTTTGGCGAGATTATTTTACTACCTAAAGTTAACGAGGCGGAAAGGATCCAACAATTCAGACCTATATGCCTCCTTAACGTTAGTTTTAAGATTTTCACCAAAGTGGCGACGATTCGACTGAACAGTGTGGCAGACCATGTAGTGCGCCCGTCTCAGACGGCTTTTATGCAGGGCCGCAACATCCTAGATGGGGTCGCGGTCCTACATGAAACAGTGCACGAACTACATAGGAAAAAGTTGAATGGGGTAATACTTAAAATTGATTTCGAGAAAGCTTATGACAAAGTTAAATGGTCTTTCCTTCAACAGACCCTCAGAATGAAAGGCTTTTCTACTGAGTGGTGTGCGTTGATTAATAGCTTTGTCTCTGGAGGAAGTGTCGCCATTAAAGTCAATGATGACACTGGCATATACTTCCAAACGAAAAAAGGTCTAAACAGGGTGACCCGCTATCGCCAATACTATTTAATATAGTGGCTGACATGCTGGCTATTCTGATCGAACGCGCTAAAGTCGAGGGTCAAATTGAAGGGGTGATTCCACATCTTGTTGATGGTGGCCTATCAATCCTTCAATATACTGACGACACAATTCTCTTCATGGAACATGACATCGAAAAAGCTCGCAATCTAAAGTTGATTTTGTAGCTTTTGAGCAACTTTCGGGTCTCAAGATCAACTTCCATAAAAGTGAATTGTTTTGCTTCGGCGAGGCTCAAGAAAACGCCGCCTTGTATGCTGAGCTTTTCGGCTGCGAGCAAGGTCAATTTCCTATCAACTATTTGGGTATTCCGATTCATTATCGGACTCTTACAAATGCTGAATGGAAAAGGGTGGAGGAAAGGCTTCAATTACGTTTAAATAGCTGGAAAGGCAAACTCTTATCCCTGGGTGGAAGACTGGTTCTCATTAACTCAGTACTAACGAATATGGTACTGTACATGATATCATTCTTCCAGTTGCCTAAAGGAGTCTTAAAAAGATTGGATTATTTCGATCGAGATTCTTTTGGCAAGGGGATTGTGAGAAGAAAAAATATCGACTGACTAAGTGAGTGTGGTTTGCTGCCCTAAAAACCAAGGAGGGCTCGGTGTTCATGACCTTGAGGTCAAAAACAGAGCCTTGCTTGGTAAGTGGCTTTTTAAACTTCTGTCGGAAGATGGAGTTTGGCAATCCCTCCTTAGGAGAAAGTATGTGGGAGATCAAGCTGTTTCTCAGGTTCTCTGGAAACCTGGAGATTCACACTTCTGGGCTGGACTTATGTCCACAAAGAAATTCTTTTTTCCACATGGATCCTTCACAATTAGGGATGGTTCGGAAATTCGATTCTGTGAGGATAAATGGCTAGGCCAATATACCCTCAAAGAACAATATCCGGCTCTGTACTCTGTTGTACGAAACAAAGGCGACACGCTCGCCAAGGTGTTAGGTTCTCAACCACCAGATGTTTCGTTCAGAAGAATTTTACTTGGAACAAGACAGGCTTCCTAGAATGCTCTGTTAATTCGATTGGATTCAATCCAACTATCGGAAGGTCCAGATAAATTTAAATGGAATCTCACGACGAATGGTAAATTCTCGGTTGACTCCATGTATAGAGCTCTGATTCTTCCTGAAGTTCCGGTCGATAGTAGGAATAATAATAAAATTTGGAAGATGAAAATCCCGCTAAAAACTAAAGTGTTTGCGTGGTATCTTCGTCGAGGTGTAATTCTTATAAAAGATAACCTTGCCAAGCGTAATTGGCACGGAAGTAAAAAATGTGTCTTCTGTCACCATGACGAGACTATCGATCACTTATTCTTCCATTGCGAGTTCGCCAGGTCTATATGGTCAGCCATCCAGATAGGTTCTACCTTACATCCCCCAATATCGATTGCGAACATTTTTGGCTCCTGGTTAAATGGGGTGGATCCTAGGTTTAAACTATTCAGTAGGGTGGGAGCGTTGCTGTTATTTGGTCGCTATGGCTATGTAGAAATGACAAGGTTTTTAACGATAAAAATGCTTCTTTTACGCAGGTTATTCATCGGTGTACAGCTACGCTGCGAGCATGGTCGGCATTGCAGCGAGTAGAGCACCGGGACTTTTTTGTGGAGGTGGCGTCACGTCTGGAGGCAGCGGTCCAGGAATTATACACCCGACATGGATGGCAGCATAGACTCCGGATTGATCTACCAGCTTCATAGGCGGATCTACAATTTCTCATTTTGATATGTAATCCGTCTTTTTATTTTTATGTCGAATTGGTTACTCGTGGATTTGTGGCTGTGTGCATCTCAGCTATGCAGAGGCCGGGTGTAATGCTTAAAACTTTTAAGTAATAAAGTCCCTTTATCTAAAAAAATATGTATTATAATTCACATGTGAAAGTTCTTTAGTCATTGTTTTTGTGTGATGGCAAGTTCCAAGATAATTTCTATTTCGGAACTATAAATTGAATGAACTTCCTCCTCCCCTCCTTATAGCCCTCCTACGATCTACCCCTTCTCCTTATCTTCTTTCCACCGCTCATCGTCGTGTCTAGATCCAATTACAGCAAACAGTTCGCTCGCTCTGAAGGACTTAGTTTTGAAGGTTAGTTCATCATATTTTCTCTTCCTTCTATCCATCCAAATATATGTTAAACCATATTTTGCTTCCAAATATACTTTAAAACCATATTGTGTGTGAAATAACGACACATTTTCAGTACTGCAATTATTTTAGGCTACCGAAATCCATAAAAAAAATCCAGACAGACGAGTAGTAGCAAGAAAAGCCCATATAACACAGAAGGCGCATTGCAATAGCAGGAGTACATATTTTCCTTGGGTAAAGGGGGCCCAAAAACACAACACCAAGGACCAGCAAAAACTGAAAGGTTTCTCGAAAAGAAAAGAAAAAAGCAAAAACTGAAACGAACCACAGACCCTGCAGTGACTGCAACAACACACACAATGCGATACAATTTCCAGAACTTATTTCGAGAAAGAAGGTACTGGTGCTGCACACGAGACACGAGGTTGATGGTTGACCGATCGATCAGCTCTGCAGCAAGAGCTTGTCGCCGTCGTTGTCCTTGGGCTTGGGCTTGCCGAGCGTCGCCTGCCTGGCGCGCACCCGCGTCTGCAGCCGCGCCATGGCCTGCATGCAGTGCACCGCCACCTCCGCCTGCCGGCGCACGTACGCGCCACGCGCCACCGCCTGCAGCCTCACCAGGCTCTTCAGCGCCTTGAACGCCCGACGCGCCTGCACGCAAGGAAAAAAGGACTCTCAGTCGGCGCCGGAGCAAACCAGCGATTCGGATGAGTAAATAGTAATCGAGTTCATGTTCTTGGCACGTACCAGATGGGCTCTGAAGTAGGCCTGGATGGTGACGGCGGCGACGTCCTCCCGGGCGAAGCCCTCCCTGCAGAGCAGCGCGTACTCCTCGTTGGAGCAGACCGACTCCGCCTCCTTTACCGGCGGCTCCTCGACGGCCTTGACAACCTCGAGGCGCGGGGTATAGGCCTTGACGACGTCCTGGACGGCGTTGCCACGGGGACGGGGGGTTGTGTTCGTGGAGTTGCAGACGGCGCTGGCGACCGCGCGTGCCGCGTTGCGCGGCGTCTGCGCCACCACCTTGCTCGCCGAGCTGAGCCAGCGGCGCCGCGCGGTGCCCGACGTCGTCGCCTTCACCCTGCCCGCCTTCTCGGAGGCGCCTCTGCCGCTGGTCACGCAGCACACGCGCTGCGTCCGGCCGATGGGCGTCGAAGGGGTTCGCGGCGTCCGCGCGGGAGGAGCAGCCTGAGCTGCACCTGCAGAAACAACTTCCGATGGCGCCGGCACCGACGCAGCGAAGCGGCGGGACTGCTGCCCACGGCGCGGGGTTCGGGATCGGGAGCCGACGCCGCAGAGGCGCCTCGCGCTGGGCGTGCACGGCGTCTTGGGTGTCTTGGGCGTGCGCGCCCCGCTGCGGCCGGCGCGGACGACAACCCCTGCGCCGCCGGTGCCGCAGCAGCTGGTGAGGGGCGTACGCACGTTGCTGTCGTCGGCGTCGATGGCCGCGAGGGCGCTGCCGCCGGACGGGCGGTGGTGTGGGCCGATGCAGCAGATGCACGCCGCGGTGCTACGGCGCCGAGCAGCATCGCCGGAGGGCTTGGACGGCATGAGGCAGCACATCGCGCGCGATCTCGCCATGGCAGACTGCGTCGTCGGTGTAGCCGATCGAATACGGTGCGCGTCTATGACTTGTGGGGATGGCCGGCTGGTCGGCGACGTGGTATATATAAATGTAAGCCGGAGACGACGGGATGAGATGTGCGTGCCTCTACGGAGCAGACGTGGGTGTCGGCGTGGGCGTGGTGGTTTTGCTTAGGTTAGCGCCGCGTGAGATTGGACTGGGGACAGCTTTGTGAGGATCTTGTGTAGTTTATCCTGATCTTTGCTGAGACAACGACGAGAACGTGGCGGGATGAACGGAGCAATTGAAAAAGAAACAACGATTAGATTAGCGACGGCCCATATCAGCCCATATATTTCCGGCCGGATGTGTAGCCCAGCAGATCGTGCGCTGGGACCGTTTTTTCAGTTTCCCATTTCCAGATAGTTTTTTCTTCACCTTCCCCTTCTCTCAGAAATTTCACCAAAGTTTTGCAAAATAAGTTTAGGTTTCAAAATCTCCCTATGACATAAACATGCTGACCAAAACTGTATTAGTTATCCACATTTTGAAATTCGTTATGTCTGGAAAATAAAACAAAATCGACCATGTGCCCTTTCAAGCGGTGCGCCACCGTGCGCGCGAAATTGATCGCGGGAGACTTCCACCATTGGAAAAATCACTACAAAAGCATCTATCTTATCAATCCAAGCGTGGAGTTTCGTGCAAGTGAAGACTCTAGGAAAACACTCTTCGCTGGCCGGTCACCTCTTATGAGCAAGTGTCACCGGTCTGTAGCGCAACTTATCACTTATGAGCGCGCGGAGACTAGTCAATGGTGACTTGAACGAATAATACCATTTCACTAAAAGAGATCATCACTGGCGGGCCTTAATTGGGCCCGTCGGTGACAACATAGCTAAAAATGACGGGTTCCATACTATTAATGGGCCTGATTTTGACCCATTAGTGTTTGTAAACTACCTACCTGAAGACGCACTTTGCGTCCGAGATATCTTTTGTGCAAAGGAGAATTCACTGATGTGTTTTCTAATTCGAGCGAATCTCGATATCGAGACTATGGTGGAGCAAGGCGCGTCGCCGTCTAGATCCCTTGACCACATATGCGGCAAGTGTGGGCCTCAGTGGCTAGCCTATGGGGCCTTTTTTCATACGGCCCCGGATAACATGGTTAGGTTCCATCATCAGAAAGATAACGAAACAACAACATAGTCCGAGTTGTAACAACTATAGAAACTACTCTCCCATTTTTTGACTGGGCTAATGAAAGTGAATCAGAACTTTTTTTAGGTTTGGGACTTTCATCATTAGAGATGGATCTCAAGTTCGTTTCTGAAAGGATATTTGGTTGGGTAATACTCCGCTAAGAAGTCAATATCTAGACCTTTATAATATCGTAAGGCATAAATTTTTCACAAATAAAGAGGTGTTGGGCTCTCACCCCGAAACATCGTTTAGGCGTGATTTAACTGGGAATCGGTTGTTAGCCTGGAATGTATTAATAATGCGTCTTAATGTTGTGGCATTGACGCCTAAAAATGATGAGTTCCGATGGAATTTGCAAAACAATGGCATGTTCTCGGCTCTTGATGCACCAACTTGATGCGAACATTTGAATTAATAAAAAACTCTCTTTATCGAAAAAATGTATCGCTGAACAATCAGTCAACCATAATTGGTTTTTTTATCACCATCAAACGCAATCTATTAAGCCTTTTCTCCCTTCTTAATATATGACATGCAGAGCTTTTGCAATCCTCTCGTACCGCTTCAACTCTCGTCTCTCTCGCCACACGAGGCGATACGAAAGTGGTTCAAGCAAAGTCGCTTGCCGGCGATCCCGTGGCTCCCCTTCCTCACCGATTGCCGTCTTGGCGTCACGAGGGGGAGGGGAGCCCCAGTTCTCGCTTGTGTATGTGTTTAGTACTAAGTTTATCTAGGTTTTCGACTTTCCTCTGTCGACGTCATGGCGAGATGGATGCTGATGGTGCTAGTAGGAATAATGGTCTCCCAGCTCATGCTCCTGCTCGTCGGAGTTGTTGCTGGCGCCGGCGAGAGGCTTGTGGAGTCCAAGCTGTTGCAGCTATTTGGATCTACCGTTGCTTCTTGGCGTGACGGCTGGGATGAGGTGCTCTTGGAGTGCGGCGGTGTTGACTGCTGCAGATCTGTGGAAAACGGTGGAGGATCCGGCCGCCTGATGAAGGGCGGGTTGGCGTTGGCCCCGGATCCGGCGTTGAAGATGCTCGAAGGGCTCCTCCGGCCGATGTTCTGTATTGTGCTAGATCCCTCCTTACGGGGCTAGTGGTTATCGTGGCTCATTAACGTCTCATGGCAAGGGGTTTCTTCAGTGTCAGGATGTGGACCAACTGCTGGTGCTCTTCTTTTCCTGCGACGGCAAAGGACGTGTTTGCTTGGTAGTTGCAGCGATGGCGGTATGCAGCAGTACTATCGATTGTATGCTCCTACTTTTATGTTACTTGTATTCGTCTCAACTTTGTATCCGTACTATTATCAATAAAAGTAATGTATGCCTATAGGCGTACAACGTAAAAAAAAAACTCAGTCTACGGACGGGCACCGTCAATCTATAAGATCAAGCGTCCATCAACAAGAGAGTATTTTGTATAGTACTTTGCGCTACTTTGTGTTAGGAAATAAATAAAGGAAAAAAGGCCGAGCAGTTGAGCAAGTTACTTTTTTTTTTTGCGAATGAGTTGAGCAAGTTACTTCGTTACAGTTTGCTCTTAAAAATCAAGCGCGCGCATAGGCACGCAGTGCCCTAAATTTCTCTCCTGATTCAATACGTGAAGAGACGTCATGGTCGGCTAAGCACCAGATTCAAGGTTTTACTACAGAAAGATCGGAAGCTACTAGGTGTATCTGGAATCTTTTTTTTTTTTTGAAACGGGGCAAAAGTTTTGCCTTTATATTGATATAGAAGAAACAAACAAGTAACGGCCGAGGCCAAAGTAAAAACAGGGAGGACTAGGGAAAACTAGACTACATCAAGTGTATCTGGAATCTGGATAGCAATGAGATATCTCTAAGCTCAATCTTAATCAAGCATTAGTGCAATCATTAACTATATATATGTCTATGCATCTACGTACGTAGTACATTTGAATACACACTATGAGCCTATAAGACAGCGACAAGTTTCATACTGAATTGTGGTATCTCGAATAGTCGAATGAATGGATTGCCATGATTATCAGGCTTTGTGGTACCGGCCAGTATGTTATATTTCCCTCGCCCAAGAGCCACATTCATTCGTAGATCGAAAGATATTCTCGGATGGATACAAAGGCTTTACGCCCGGCTTTGTAAAGTCGCAGCAACGGCTCGCACTTGAAGATTTCTAACAAGACAATAGTGGCCCAAAACTATCCAGTGCTAGCTGTCTTATCTGCCGTAGATCAAGTCCTTGTTTTCATTTCACTGCTAGTGGAATGGCCGTCAGCACACTAAAAGACCCTAACTGATGCCGTTTGTATATATTGTGTGCAGAGTGACTCTTGTGGTCACTAAAACCTTTTATGCATTAGCAAGTTGAGGAGATCGATCAACCAGGAGTTGAAGTGGGTTAGTTACAAAATTCGATCAAGTGTGCAGAAACGGGCAAGCTCGATTCGGCAACCAATAAATAGTCACGGATCAGTGCCATGCATGGCAGATCGAATCGGTTCTGAGAATTCAACACCTTTTCTACTCACAAATTGCCTTGTCTACAGAATTTACTTTCGATTTAAATAACGCCACCATCGAAACTAAAGCCGGCATATGTATCAGAATCGAATGCCCGTCCGTCTTTCGACTTTTTGGCAGTTAGGGTTCCACTGACAAAACGTATATCTCATTTGCATTCCATGCTGAGGAGAGTGAGAGGAGGACAAAATCGTCAGTTTAATAGTAGTCGCTTGCGTATCTGGTTCTGGTCCTGACATGGACAAGTCGTCAAAGACCAGAAAAGTAGGGGCAAAACTTGAACTTGACCACAAATGGCGCACTTGATTGCTCCACCGGCGCACCGGATTTACTTTGCCCGATCAAATCTTTGCTGGAATCGGTTCGATACTCGACCGCACGTACGGGGACATGTCGACCTTAGCTCAGCAATTCAGAATTTTTAAGCAATGAAGACTATGTCCACACCGAATTTTATTAGGAAGAAATTAACCCCCTTCAACAAATAAAGGTAGGGTAGTCATATAGTATATGTAAGAAAAGGTCCGCCTTTTACTTTATACAAAGACATTACATACGTAGAAATTCCTATGCTACACTCACTGCCTATCAATGCACGTAGGCACATTTTTTGGCTGGTCTAATGGCGACGAAGAAACACTTTTTCCGTTTTGAATCATTTTATATTAAGAATGGATCCGATATTAGATTCTCGGAGGAAAAAAGGTTAGGAAATACCACTCTCCAGGAACAATATCGAGCTCTATATAATATTGTTCGCCACAAGAGTGATACTATTTCTACGGTGTTAGAATCATCTCCACCGAACGTGACGTTCAGACGAGATCTAATTGGTCCGAGACTTGCAGCATGGAATGGCTTAATTGGGCGGTTGGATTTGGTCCAACTGTCGCAAGAGGCTGATGAATTTCAATACAACTACCTGAGAACAGAAAATTCTCAGTAAATTTCATCTATAGAGCGCTGGTTCAATTGCAGTCAATAATTAACAAGAAAATATGAAAAATGAAGATACCGCTAATTGTAAAAATATTTTGCATGGTATCGCAAAGGAGTTATCCTTATCAAAGATAACCTTGCAAAATGCAACTGGCTTGGAAGTAAAAAGTGTACATTCTCTCATCATGATGAGACGATCAAAAACTTATTTTTCTAGTGCAAGTTTGGTCATTCTATATATATGATCAGTCTCTAGTGCAAGTTTGGTCATTCTATATATATGGTCAGTCATCGAAATAGTTTCTAACTTGTATCCTCAATATAGTGTTACGAACATATTTAGCAACTGGCTTCATGGCATTGATAACAAATTTAGAATTCTTATGCGTGCACGATTAATGAATGGAAGCAATGGAAGCGTTGACATGGTTTTGAAACAAATAGCTATAGCTTACAATCAAAGACTACTGGTTAGGTATGGTGGAACAGGGGCACAGAATGTGGAAGTGCTAGGGAACTTGTGATGCCAAAAACGGTATACACATGCACATGCTACACCTATGAGTACTGAGCCGACATATGTTGAGCTAGCTAAAGTCAATATTGTCGTCTCGTTGTTGACGGGCACAACCCTTACAGGTGGAAGAATATCACGATTAGTTCCCAGAATAAATCAAGGTAAAATGCGGGCACCTATGCCAAGTTTAGGACTTCAAACTCTATGGGCTGCCTTCACCACAAGGACCTAACCGAGACATGCTCATACAACAATGTCGTGTCCGGTAACCTACAAAAGGGCCAATTAGATACAGCTGCAACTCTCAAACATTTTTTTGCATGTACGAGGGGTGGTGATAGGCCTGCAAACTGTTTAAAGTACCTATCGGCTAGGTCGCGGGGTCGTTTCAACAGGACCAGGCTCGCCATGGTGCAAGGGTGGCCGAGGCGACATCCATGGGAGACTACACGTTTGCTCGAACTGGTGTCTTCACTCCCACTTGTTCCGATTCGGGGTGCAATCCCTTAGCACAACCACAGTCATCGCTCACATCGGTATCTTTGTCACGCGATCCTAAGAGCATGTGCAATGGGGTGATGTCAGCCTTCTTTTAAACTTGCCACGTTGGATTTTCTCTTTGGAGGAGAGAGAATAAAAAAAAGATTGTCTTCTCTTAAACTAAGAGATGATCTCTTAGAAAATTAGAGAAGAATATTTTCTCCATTGTACCATAGGTCTTCCATTAGAAATACAATGTCCCACTAAAGTATAATTAATTCTCATTAATTGTAAGTTAGGCAATAAAATATAATGTATTGTACAACTTATATCTTTTGCCATCTCTACGTGATGTGGATGATTAAGAGAAGATGTGGCCTCTCTACCATTATACATGTCCTAGCTACTATGGCTATGAGCAACGCACTATTACTCTCAGATTTACTTTCCCATAAATTTTTTTGGTGGAATCTCTTACATTTTTCTTAATATAATCGGTTTGATACCAACATTGACCGTGCGGTGGCATAGCTAGGCGATAATGGAGCATCTCAAGCTTATCTAGGAATTTATTCTTTTTAAGTAAATTCCCCTTTTTACCTTCGATTGTGTCGTTGTAAAAAAATCCTACATAAGAATTCCTGCCATATTTTAGTCCTTAGTTCTAACCTTGTGACGACTTTCTCATATTATTATTTTTCCAAAATAATAGTATGAAACCCTGTGTAAAGAGGATGTGGCAGCTGACTAGGTAGATAACTCAGGCATGTATTCGCTAAAAGTATATCCTATGTGGTATAGGAGCAATTTGGTTCAACTAGCTTACCTTGATCTCCATAACTCTTACAGTTTCATAGATTTCGGCCGGATTTGGTAAAATTTAACATAATTTCGAAATTGCCTCTAATGATTAAGCGTCAAAGTTGTATGCCTAATTAACTGACATCTAACAAGTCGATCTATTTTTGGTTGAGGAAGACTATTTAATTTGGATGAAAAAGAATTTTCACAATATACAACTAAGGGTAAAGCAAGATTTTTTTTGTAGAATAAATTCAAAAACTACAATGGAAATGGTGCAATACTCTCCGGCCCTTTCCCCAACTGAAGAGACTGGTTTCTTACCGAAGAAACCACCGTAAAAAAATGAGGGAAACGGCGTTTCGGGTCACGGATGCACCCGTTATGTAAAACATTTTTATTTATTGTTTGAAATTTCAAAAAACAATTCAAAAAAAATCGGATACACATCATGACATTTATGTTAGCACAAAATTTTCGCGAAAACAAGACATTTTTTGTGGACTGTGCAAAAAAGACGGAAAAAACTCGCATACAAAGTCATTTTGAAAACTCCGGATTTGTCTTTTTTGCACAGCCCCAAAAAAATTCTTTTCTTCACGAAACATTTTGTGCTAACATAAAATGTCATCTAGTATGTCCGAAAATTTTATTGAAAATTTTAACATTTTGATATCTGGGTTAGGGTCGTCATAACTCTGAAGAGAAAGAATGAATTTTTCCAACCATACAACATCGCCTAGTTTTCTACACGCGGCGCCGCATCCCAAATTTAAGCTCGGCATATGGACGCCGTCATCATCATCGTCTTGTTGCCACCTCTGGGCTCTAACAAGGACTTGTCCCTCGCCTCAGCCACAATAAGTAATCCAACGTCTGACAACTCTATCTTGCAATCCTAACTACTATGACGCGGTCTAACGTGAACATATGAACATTTGCTTTGTTCTTTTTAGTTTGGAATTATTTTCGAACAGATTTCCTTTCTTTTTATGCATATCGGGTTTTTACTAAAAAGACAAAATAATGTTTCGTGAAAAGTCTTTTCTTCTCGCTGATTATTTGCTTTTTTTACACACGACACAAAAAATTTCCATTTCCCTTGAGACGACTTTGTGAGGATATGAATGTCGCGTGTGAAGTTTATGGTCCAATTTTTCTGATATTTCAAAATGCATTTAAAATATATTTTGAAAACCGGGAGCATGCCAAAACTTCATCCGCTGATTACTTGCACTACTTCTTTTAAAGCGTGCCGGGGTGTGGGACTCCCGACCCTAACCAACATTGTGACTCTCGATGTGGACAACATTTTGAAGGAAAAAAAGGCAGGCCAATAGTATACGGATGCTGTGCGTCAACGTGTGGGTCAATACTTACCAGACAACTGAGAGCATCTCCAGAGGCACCTTGGCCCTCAATTGGAGAGTGACGGACACATATCCGACATGAGGGGGTGCAGCCTAGACTCACCCCCCAAACCGATCCAAAATTTGAGCAAATGATCAAACTTTGTGGGTATACATTTTTTTGATTCAAACTCCTACATTTTTTATTTAAAATTAAACCACAACGCGATACAACATTACGAAATTTAAGCTACAATTAAAACTAAAACCTAAACTAAACGCCGCAGCTCGGGCCAGCCTCGTCGACGTGCGCCTTCTGGTCTAATAAGCGCCAGTGCACACGCCTCTCCTGCCGGAGTGCGCTCGCCGCCCGACGCATTGCATCCCGCTGCACCACCTCCCGGCGCATCTCATCCCGGTGTGCCACCTCCCTCGCCTGGTTCAGCTCCTCGTGGGCTGCCTGCTCAGCGAGCAACTGGGAGGCCGTATGCTCGAGCTCCTCTGCCTGGGCCATTAGCTGCTGCTGCTCGGCCGTCGCCGCCTGGGCGTTGAGCTGCTGGTACGCCGCCCGCTCGGCGGCCATGAAGACGCGGCAGCGCTCATCCCGCTCCGCTCTCTAGAGGGAGGCCTGGATGTGGTTGCCTCCATGGCGTCGCCAGCCGTCTCGAAGCCGAACCTGACCTAGCGGTATGCCTCCTCGTTTTGCCAGCTGGCGAACGAGTTGGCGCAACCACCTGGTCTGGCCACAGCGGAGGCGACACCTCCTTCTCTTGCTCCGGTGGCGGCTCCTGCCCGGGGTAGGGCACCTGCTCCGGCTCCTGATCCTCCTGCTCCTCCACATCAGCCACCTCCGTCCAGTCAAAGGCTGGTTCGTCGGTGTCAACCGGCGGAGGTGCTGCGTCCTGCGCCGTGGGGTGAGCACGGCGTGCTGCCTGGGTGAGGGTGGCCCATGAGGTGGCGAGGCGGCGAGTCATAGCGGTGCTACGGTGTTGTTGTGGGCTACGGCGAGCGTCAGTGATGGTGTGGAGAAATGGCTGCACGGCGGGGCCTTTTTTTATAGCCGTCGAGGGTCGAGGCGGGAAACGGAGGCGGGAAGCGCCGGGTGGGTGAGCACGCGTCGGGTCAGATTTAATGGCGGTGATACGTCTCCGCCACGGCGGCGCTTGGGAAGCCGGGAAAGGCTGAGCGATCAGCAGGCGCCGCCTTAAATGCGACGCACCGACGTCCCTTCGCCTGCGGAAAGACGTCTACATTAACGAGGGCGAAACTGCCTCCTGCACGGTGGCATTAACTGCCTCTGCGCGCCCTGTGTCTATGACGTATGGGCCACCCTTATCGAAGAGCGTGTCCGGGCAGTGTCTGGCACCCTCGAGAGGCCTCCAAACTTGAGGACCATTTCAGGGGTGCCGAACACAAAATGGCTCGGCCTGAAACATTAGGGGGTGCCGTTGTGGCCTTTTTTTTGCCTCTGGACCTCATTTAATCTTTGGGGCATCAATTGAGGGCGCCGCTGAAGATGCTCCGAGAGGCAATCACCAACAAACTTCGCGCTTTGGCGTTAAGCACGGCAGCTAGTTTGTCTTGCATTTCCGTATCATCACCACAGGCCAGGCCTGCCTAACCTAGTACGCATGCCCCGACGCCGTGCATGCGTAAACCCGAACGCCTTGCCCGACTGATTTCCGGCCCTTTCCTGAAATCAGACACCAGCCAGGGACATGGTGTCCCCACGTCCGTCCACGCGAGGAGTTAGGCAGGCCCTATCTATTCTTTCAGATTATTACTACGATCCAAACAATGTCTGCCCGAAAAGGTGTTAAATGGTTCGGTCGGTTGGCCGGGATTTCTTCGCGTAGACCTGCCGTGTGTTTTCCGGTGAATTTCCCGAGCTGCTCTGCTCCGTCCACGCATCGATCATCCTTCTATTAATTAACATGTCGTTCGGGAGTTGGGACAGAAGGAGACGTCTTGGAACTAGAATATCGGCGAGGAAGAGACCTGTAATGGATATTTGAATACGCCGACGTCCTTCTCATCCCGTTTTACGATCCAAGTAGTGCCTCGATGAATCTTTCCGGTCGATCTTGACAATGTTTTCTGCCTGTTTCAGCGTAACTACTACTGCACTAGCTAGGTACGCTCGTCGGGGTAGCTGGTCATACTACTGATAGAGGACTATTCATAATCAATTGATCAAGGGAGGTAACATGAAACGGGCCTAACTCTTGTGGTGCATTTTAGTCCATGCAAGCTTCCCTCCAAGGACGGATATGCCCAATTTTGTAGACAGTATATGCTGCACACACATACATATCTATGATAATATACCAACGATAACGACGACTTTGCTTGCCAACACAACACATCGTTCTAGAGCCATCTGCTTCAACACACCGTACCGGAGTATATCTTAACAAGTACAGTAGGTACAGTAAGCGTAGGGCTACGGTAGCTCCACGAAACTCTTCCCCATATACTCCAACGTTTTCAACATAAAAAATTTACTACTCCAGCAAAATATCCGGACGAAAGTAGACTAGCAACTAGATCATGGGGTTTCCATGTATGTATACCTACCCTGAAAGTGGCTCCAAACTGAGCAAGTGCATCGACCCGGCCGGCGGAAGAGACAGTGGCCGCTGGGGCCTACTGTGTTTTCAAATCTTTGATGTGCCAATGATTCAACCGTCTTCGCAAGTTGCAAGGACCGCGCGCGCCAAATCTTTGCTCCGGCGGCGACCAGCTCCTATAAATACCGCCTCCCGTGCAGCGGCAACCCTCAGAGCTAGCCAGAGCACAGCACAGAGTCCGAGAATGGAGAGCTCGGTCGACAGCTGGTGGGTGCTGCCCCTCACGCTGATCCCGGCCATCTCCAGCGGGCAGCGCGACAGCAGCGGCACAACCACACTCGCTTCCATAGCCGCTAGCTTCGTCTACCTCACCGTCTTCGCGTTCCTAACGTGGGCAGCCGCTGCCTTGCTCTACTGGGCTCACCCGGGCGGCCCTGCATGGGGCAGGTACTACTGGAGGGGCGTGTCGGGACGTGCGCCGTTACCGGGCCCGAGAGGGCTGCCCGTTATCGGCAGCCTGGGGCTCATGTCCGGGCTGGCGCACCGCTCGCTGGCCGCTGAGGCGGCGCGCCGGCCCGGGGCCAAGCGGCTCATGGCGCTCTCGCTAGGCCCCGTCCGCGCCGTCGTCGCGTCCCACCCGGACGTGGCCAAGCAGATCCTCGACAACCCGGCCTTCGCCGCCAGGCCGCTCAACCACGCCGCCTACGGCCTCATGTTCCACCGCTCCATTGGCTTCGCCGAGCACGGGCCCTACTGGCGCGCGCTCCGCCGCGTCGCCGCGGGACACCTGTTCGGCCCCAGGCAGGTCGACGCCTTTGCGCCCTACCGCGCGCGCATCGGGGACGACGTGGTGGACGCGCTGCGCGGCGAGGCAGGCGGCGTCGTGCAGGTGCGCGGCGTCCTCCGGCGCGCGTCGCTCTACTACATCATGCGGTTCGTGTTCGGCAAGGAGTACGACGCGTCGTCGCCGGCAGCGTCCGGGGAGGTGGAGGAGCTGCTGGAAATGGTGCACGAAGGGTACGAGCTCCTGGGCAAGGAGAACTGGTGCGACTACTTCCCGGGGCTCGCCGCCGTCGACCCGCAGGGCATCGGGGCGCGCTGCGCCGAGCTCATGCCGAGGGTGAACCGCTTCGTGCACGGCATCATCCAGGAGCACCGTGCCAAGCTGGCCACCGGAGCTGCAGAAGAGGCGCGTGACTTTGTTGACATACTGCTTTCCCTGCAGGAGAGCGAGGGACTCGCCGACTCCGACATCGCCGCCGTGCTCTGGGTACGTACCATACCATCTATGTACACTTATCTAGAGCAGCAGTACAAAGTTTTCATCACCATATTAACGTGCGTACATAAATTAATATGGAATCTATTCCATTTGGAGTGGATGCAAATCACTCCTACTACTTTTGTTCTGAGCGTAATCCAAACAAAATAACCAAAACCTTTTGCCAAAAGCTAGCACTCGTGCAGAAATTTATAAACAAATCGGTGGTGCTTTATTTTGTTTTGTCAGGAGATGGTGTTCAGAGGAACAGACGCGATGGCCGTGCTGATGGAGTGGACCGTGGCGCGACTCGTCCTCCACCGCGACGTCCAGGCCAACGTGCACCGCGAGCTCGACGACGTCGTCGGCCGTGACAACCGCGTCACCGAGTCCGCCCTGCCATCGCTGCCCTACCTGCAAGCTCTGCTCAAGGAGGCCCTCCGCGTGCACCCGCCGGGCCCGCTGCTCTCGTGGCGCCACAGGGCGATCACGGACACCTACATCGACGGCCACCTCGTCCCCGCCGGCACCACGGCCATGGTCAACCAGTGGGCCATGAGCCGCGACCCGGAGGTCTGGGACGCGCCGCTCGAGTTCCGGCCCGAGCGGTTCCTTGCCGGCGGCGAGGCCCCGGACGTGTCCGTGCTCGGCGCCGACGGCCGGCTCGTGCCGTTCGGGTCCGGCCGGAGGAGCTGCCCAGGCAAGTCCCTGGCCATGACCACCGTCGCCGCCTGGATGGCCACCCTGCTGCACGAGTTCGAGTGGATGCCGGCGTCCGGCGCCGGCGACGTCGACCTGTCGGAGGTGCTCCGCCTGTCGTGCGAGATGGCCGTGCCGCTCCAGCTCCGGGTGCGCCCCAGGCGCGTCTTGTGACGCCGCCACTGCTGCTACTGCCTGAAGGTTTGTTGTTGCCAGTTTGCCACCGGGATCGATTGATAGTTCGTAGCCGTGACCATATCTGTCTGTCAGTCTGTGCTTCACGAAAGTGAATAAGCTGAGCTGCTGGTGTGAACTGTGCACCAGCTCAGATCAGTGTTTGTTTCAGAATTTCTAACTTGTGTGTGATGTCTATGAATGTACCATCAGGTGTGAGTGTAAGGTTCCACGGGGTGTACAAATTGCCAAAACAAAATCTATAAAAGATTGCGTGTGCTATACTACTCCAATGTCAGGGAGTACAAAATCCACAGGGAGTACATCGTTGTTTGTCATGTGAACGTGTTGTGCGTCGCCTTCCAATGTCAGCAACAACAGGGTTTTGACTGTGATAACTTCCCACAAAGTATAGGCCCCGTTTGAAAACAGAAATTGAACCCTCTTTTTTGAGAAATAGATTGACGTGTTGAAAAAATCCTTCATCTGCATTGAATTCTTTCGAGTTCAAGGAGTAAAATGACAGAAAAGAGTATGAGAAGAGGGACTAGTTTTGGAAGACCCAGATGTGACTACAGAACCATTCTCCAACGGGTCATGCTGAACCAAATCCCAAAGGTGGGATGGAACTGAGATACACAAAAATATTAGAAATATAAACATCAATGGGACAAGCTATTTCAGAAAAGAAGAGAATTTTCAGAAGGGAAACGAATAGACTTGCCTCGGAGACCAACCACGGAGAGATTCTTTATTCCAGGTAGCCCAATTATTCACGGCAGCACCAACAAAAAGTAAGATCCGACATACTACAAATCATATACCCAAGCAACACGGACCCGACTCTATCAACTGGTAGTACATATAAAGGATAATCCAACTAATGCATGTATAGATAATACATTGACTGCGCATAATATCCGAGGGTTCCTCAAGCAGCCACACACACCTACATGGGAGGTCACTTTGCACACATTTTGTCGAGACCATGTAGACACTTCAGCGAGCACAGATACAAATGATGCTAACTGAGATATTCCATAGTAAAAGATAGGATGACCGAGCTTGCACCAGGTCAGATCCCCAGCTCCGAAAGAAGTTTGCGCCACCTAGGAGTCTCCTCGTCAAATATATAGGTCAGCTTTGACACCAGGACTCCGCTACCACCAATCTGCAGTAGATGTATCGTTATATAAAGAACTATACTGTATATTAAGTACCAATACCATATGTGTTCTATAAACAAGTTCTATATAGGTCTGACATCAGGCTATTCTACTGTTCAAGGATTCAAATCCAGTTTTAAAAAATGTGGACCATGGCCTGTGCAGTTTCCCAATAAACGAGGAGCCGAAGATTCTAGGGGGCTGCTTTTGCAGCACTGAACATCTCCCAGACACTCTTATTTACCAAATTTAAACACAAAAAATTTAGATTCAGATCGTTTCTTCTGGTTCAGAAGTACTGTTCACCAATTGCATACAGAATTCTAATTTACATACCAGGATATATTCTCCCGTGTCCACCAGGATTTCTGCTTCCTGGTAGTAATCAATCGGTTACCGCTGGGATATGAAAACATGGGACTGGTAACAGTACCACACTTAGGGTCCGTTTGTTTGGGCTCCCAGCAGCTGCTCCAATAGCTTCCAGGCTGTTCAAGCTGGAGCCCAAACAAACATCAATATTTGGGCCGGCTCCATGCAGCTGCTGGAGTGGAGCACTGCCGAAAAATACACTGACCCGGAAGCTGCAAAATCAATGCTCCAAACATGCTTTTTACTGGTTTACCGTCCCACCAAATAACATAATACGCACAAATTGCCATCATACAGATTCGTTCATTTCCTTCTCTTCCCGATCAGCCAAGGTATTCTCCCGAGCCGCCACCCAAGTCCTGCCGGGCCACCGCCACCTACCTCGATCTCCGGCCACGGAGACGAATTCATCCTCCGGCCGGTGTAACGGGACAGCCTCGGCCCCGAACCACAACCTTCCTCGTCGGCCACCAGCACCAGCACGCCCCACCCGCTCCAGCATCTCGCCGGCGTCCCCGTGTGCACAGATCTGGCTGCCGCGGCCCTCTTCGCTGCTGCGAGCCTGGACCCTGCGAGCTGCCGCTTGCTTGCTGTTGTGGAGATGCTGCTTGCCACATCTTTGCACTAGCTAGTTGCTGCTTTACTCTATCTGCTTCCCAACGATTTGTTCTATTTGGTTGCTAGCCGCAGTGCTGATTGCTTGTGCGTGACTTTTTTCCCGAGCGGTGGTGTGGCGGCCGTGGTCTGCGGGTAGTTGCTCTGTACAGTTTGGGCTGCGGGCAGCTAGGTCGTGCGGCGTTGCAGCTCGGGTGCGAGCGGTGGCATGTCGGGGCGGCGGCCCCGGAAGGTGGTACGGGTGGGTTGCGCAGGGCGTGACAGAGAGGTGGATGTCGGGGCGGCGGCTCCGAGGTGTTCGCGCTGAGGCTTCTGTGGCGACGATGATGATGTGCGATGTCGGAGACGTGGCTGTGGCTGCGGTAGTCGGCTCTTCTCCGGCGTGTCCCTGGGGTTGCCTCAGCGTGTTTTGTTGCTGTGAAGTCGAAGCTGCTGTGGTTGTTCCCGGTGGTGTACGATGACTGGCGGCAGATGTTCCTTTCGGCGAGTTTCCACGGCGCCAGCCTGCCTGGTTCTCTCTTCCTAGCTCTTCATCGGACTCGAAGCTACGCTGTCTTGTCGCAGGGTGCTGAGTGGCACGGATCTTCATATGGCTCCACACGACCACGACAATGTGGGTTGGCTCGACGATTGCCTGCGGCGAAGTCGGAGTCGCATGCTCGGAGTTTCGGGTTGGCGGCGTGGCCCCCCAGGGGAGATGTGATGACGATGACGCCTCGTGCGGTCTCGACGAGGCCCTCTCTTGAGAGGCGTGTGGGGTTTTCTCTGTTTGGTGCCGCTCAGCGGTTTGTGTTGGTATTCACCGGGTTTGGCCGGTGAGCGGTGCGTTGTGTTGTACGGTTTTTGGCCGGTTCTCCTTATAAACTGTCCAACTCTTTTCGACTTAATCAATCAGGAATTGAAAGTTTCGAAAAAAAAAACTTTTGAACCATGTGCTTGTGCTCTGTTTGCTGCTAGTGTTAATTACTCAAAAACAGTTCTGGGATTTGTTGTGTGTAATTGTGTGACGCGTAGTCGTCGTGCCACACAGAATTCACGTCTATGGTATTTACCGAAACTGTACCGAAATAGTTTGGTATTTACTCAAACCAAACTGTATTGTTATCTAATAGCCGACGATTTGTCTTCTGCAACAAAATTAGTTGTTAAAAATACTATTTATAGTTATAACAGTACAATCATTACTAACACCCAATCAACAGAAAAACCAGGGCATTTAGCTAATTTCAGCATATTTTAGAGACAGCCACAGCTGCACCAGCCACCGAAACAAACAGACATGAGGCAACTTCAACCTTCCGCCCAGCTAGCAGCTACCGCTGATTCTAGGAGCTGCAGCTATGGAGCTCCAGCCCAAACAAACACAACCTTATAGCTGCTGAATGGAGCTTACTCTAAGATTTTAAAGCTTACTCTTAGCGTGCACCATGGCAAACCCATTTTGCTAATTACATAGGTAATTTACTTAGTTGAGAATAACTGTCTGCCTCAAACACAAGATTAAATTGCTGTCCTACGAATAAATAGTTGCCAACAGAAAACTGATAAGAGGTGAGAGTTTCCATAGAAAAGCAAGAGGTAAATAACTTACAGATCTCAGTTGCTGAATAGACTTGTAAAGCGATTTTTGTGGAACTATTATATTAATAGCATAGTAGTCCACAGCGACGTTGCCATCAAGACTGCAATACACTGGACTTATAGTTGGGCCCTGTTCACATCAAGATGGAAATGATAAGCTTGAGTTCAAAAGATACTTTTTTATCTCCATATTTAAAATTATTACAGTATGAATTAGCAATCAAGAGCAAAGCTTTTAGAACAAGTTTGCAACGCATGATCAGTTTAATTTCAAGGACCAAAAGTCTACAAGACTAGAACTGGAATTTGGCTAAGTCAAAGGATGTTAGAGAACCCTTCAAAAAAGGATGTTAGAGACGTCACAGTGTTAACACACTATATCCTGGTCAATCAGAAGAAGAAATATCTTCGTCCGGGCACAGACTAATCATGCAGATACTAGAGGTGCTACAATGTATAAAGAATACAATTATATTTTCAGTTATGGATACTAGACTGTATGAGCATAATAAACAGAACTCTAATTATACATAGTGATAAAATTTCAAGTATCTACTGGCTCAAATGTTCTCCAATTTTTTTAGCAATGATACCTGTAATCCACATAACGATTTTTGGCTGAGAACTATCTCTGCCACTTCTTCTGCGCTATTGCCCCTCATATTTGCTGTTATCTTATATGATAAAAGATATACTAAGTTAAACAATTAATCCAGCATAATGTAACACAAAATGTGTAAAGATTTACCATTATCTTGCCAGACGCTGTGAGATGAGCCTCTAGTCTTTCAAGCATCTCATGTGAAATCTCCAACGTATCTTCACGTCTGTTCAAAGATTTCCTACTTGCTACAAGTACGGCCTGTGTAGTGTTGGAGACGTAATAAAATGAGCACATGTTTTCACTTTAAAAAATGAGACCACAATTGGAAATTTGCGAGCCCGTGCCTGTGTGTGAGAGCTTACCTGGCTTTCCAAAATTACACCACCCTCAATTTCCTTCAAGTTATTCTCACGCAAAGTCGTTCCACTACTCACGAGATCCACAATAACATCAGCCATACCCATCTGAATGGAGAAAAATTAATTAGAAGCATGCATTACTCTTACTAGAGTGTCAATAGGTTGTGTCCTGTCACAACTAAAAAAAAGTTACTCCAGACAATATGCCAATAGAAGAAATGGTGGGACAGAAATGGACAGCCCACAAAATCTTGCCATCCAAATTTGAAGTAAATACATACGATAATCAAATACAAAGGGAGGAGGTGGGCAATCACAAGGACGGATGGAAATTAAATAAGAAAACTGAACAGATAAAAAGAGAGCAATCTCACAGCAGGATATGACTCGAGAGCACCATCGCCAGCTAGAAACGAAACATGCTTGAAACCTTTTTCTTTCAAAAACTTAGCACCTACCTGCAGCAAAATACATAAGCGAATGATCAACAAAGCAGTGTCGAAGAGGGAGCGGACTTGAACAAATTTAAGTTATTCATGACCATACATATCCAAATCCTGTAACGACCCGCATTGGTCTTTCTTCTGTCCACTCAGGCATATTTACCAAATCCTCTAGAGTATTTATGTTTTGAAAAATACCTTCCTTCGGTACCTGGTCACACAGCACAATTTGACTAGTTCACATGAGCTTCAGTAAAGGTATGGTGAAGGTAGTACTAGTAAATTCACTGGGACAATACTATACCGCAAGGGACAAGTGGCAATGTCCGAAGTCGAGAGCATCATGAATAATAACTAAATCGTCATTTCCCTGTAACAGATCATCTTAAATACATACCAGCATAGATCACAGGAAACTAAAGGTATGCACGAACTGGGTCGAAATATTTAACGTTATTCCTCAGAAACTTACATGCCCGATTTCACTGATTATGTCATAACCCACAATGCCAAGATCAAGATCCCCTGAACACAGTTTACGAACAATATCCGTGGGCCTCTGAAGCCAAACCTCCAAGTTTGGTATCTGCATAAAAAAGTGCATTATAACTTTACCATAGCCAGTTATTACTCTCTTTGTTTCACAGTATTTCTTCAAACAGGAAACAGCATAGCAGTATAATACATTCCTGTAGATTAACTAGATATAGGCAGATTTTACAGTTCCGCGACGAATATAACTCTATTATAGGGGTGAAAGTTTATGCATACAACTTATAGCTGGCGCTACATGACATAACAGGGTTAGCAGGTAGTTGATGGAATGCATAATCACAGATAGGTCAGATAACACAAAAGGCGTTACACCCCACCCTGAAATCTACAGAAACTCTAACAGATGTGACGATGCAGGCTCCATATCTTCTTATTTTTGGTCCTTGATCTATCAGTGTTATCTACACGTCAATGGTGAAATCAAACGCTGAAATACACCCCCAATAAATTAGTTGCTTTGGGGTCCAATGTTGTTTTGAACAAGCTTGAAAACTGACTCTTTGAAGAAATGGAATTAATTTCTTGCTGTATCATAAGCTGCTTCTCCTCTAACTATTCTAAAATAATCAGACACTCAGGAGGCCACCTTGTTGATACACCAATTGCCATGTGGCACGACTACAATTGATTAAAAGATTTTAACAAAACAAAATCTTCACCCATCATACCCAAGATGATATTCAGTAACATTAGCACAATAAAAGCATCTTCTGTTTGGGCATTGCTCCTGCGTAGGTGTTTATTAATCATGAAACGAGTGTTGCATACAAGCAAATAACGCGACGAGACAGAATTCCAGGGCATGTCCCAGGGTGTGTTTAGCCTCTGCCGCCGGCAATGGAGAGAAGATGGGAAGGGAGTGGGAGGACTCACCTGCGGGATGTCGGCGACGTACTGCCGCGGGTTGGACTGGATGACGGTCAGCTGGCAACTCTGCAACCCCCACAAACAACAGCAACAGAATCAGCGAAAGCCGTCAGGGAATCCAATCCCGGAGACCGAAGGGAGCATGGCATGGGGGGCCGTGGTTGGTTACCTTGAGGAGGTCTCGGGTTAGGTCGGACATGCGGCCCTTGCTGGCGATCCCGAGGCGGACGGCCGTGCGGTCGGCCGAGAGCGGCGCGGCCGCCGCCGGCTGCGGGGAGACCGCGGTCGCCGCCGCGGCCCGCGGGGCGAGGAGACGGGTCCCCGCCGGCGGCGGCGGGGAGAGTGAGGGCCGGACGCGGAGGGTGGAGGCCGGCGGCGACGGGGACGGGGACGAGGAGAGGAGGAAGGGCGCGAAGTCTAGCCGCGCGCCCAGCATCGCCGACGACATTCTGCCAATCCCCGGCGGAGGGCTTGCTCTCTGGGACTGGGAGTGGCGTCTCGCTGCGGCGAAGCGTCGGGGATTGCGGCGGCGGCAGGGAAGGGAGTAGAGTAGTTGGTACTCCCTCCGTTCCATATTAGATGACTTCCATTTGTACAAAAGTGGATGTACCTAGTCTAGGTACATCCACTTTTGTACAAATGGAAGTCATCTAATTTGGAACGGAGGGAGTAGGTGGGTGGGGTTTAGGACGGGGACAAGAAAGATAGACGGTGGGTGGTGGGGCTCGGCGGCGAGGGGGACTCGTGCGCCACGGATGACCGTCCGTTGCCGTCGATGCGGATATTCGCGGTTTATTTTGGGGGCACTCGTGGAGGGCGTGGAGGGCCACGTGGCTGGTCGGGTACGTGTACTCCACGTAGGACGGAGAAGAGATTGAGCATTTTTTTTCTACTCTATCTACTACTACCAGCATTCACTTCCGCAGACCGAAGGCTACCGCAATAACAATGCCCGTCTGCGAGAATTTTCGTCTGAGGCGACCAATGCGGCTATTGAGAACGCTCTCAGGGCACATCCAACCGTGCTCCGCATATGGACAGTCAAAGCGGACTGATTCTGTCCGCTTTGGGCTGTCCGTGGACAAATTTTGGGTCTCTGTCCTCTTTGCGGAGGAAGTGCCCTCAACGGTCCGGCGCAAAAAAAAGGGACAACACAAATAAAAATAATACTACATTAAAAGTTCGATAGGGCCCAGTGGCCAGTGAGACAGAAGGACAACAAAAAAAACGAGCCTATACTACGGCTCTAGGTCGGGACAGGGCGGTGCCGGCGTCGTCGGAGGAGCAAAATGGGCGGCGGCAGCTCCAGCCTGTTGGCGTTGCTGGCGTCCTACTCATCCTCGTCGTCGGAGGGGTCGAGGATGATGTATGGAGGCGCGACGTAGAGCCACGCCGGTGGCGCCGCGGGTGGAGGCGTGGCCGGCGCCACGGGTGCCTGTGGCCATGCCGGTGGGGGCACGTACGCCGGCAGCGTCGCCGCGAACGCGAGCCGGCGCCGGTGGTTGTGCTCGAGCTCGAACCACCGGTCCCAGAGCTCGCTATTCATAGCGTACGCCGGGTCGTGGAGGAGGTCGGGGGGAAGCAGGGCTCGGCGGCGGAGGATCTCCTCCGTGCGCTCACGGCCGTCGCGTGGCACTGGAGGCACGGGGACGCGCCGGCGGTTGAGATGCCACCCCTCGGGAGGTGGACATCGCCCCACGGCAGCGGCTGCCGCCTTTCATCGCGGTAGCGGTGGTGGCGGTGGCGCGGCGGCTAGGGTTCGCGGCCGGCGATGCGGAGAGTGTGAAGTGGAGTGGACTGGATAGCGATGGCCGTCCACCCACCGCATTAAAACGACCAGCTGAAGCGGCCACGCTCGCTGGCGCGTGGGCCAGGGGTGGACAACGAGAGGACACGCGCTGTGTCCTCGCCTCCCAAACCTGGACCTAATTTGGACCGAGTTTGGTCCAGTCTGGGTGTCCGCCCGGACAAGTGTCCATATGCGGGCCGCCGTTGAAGGGCCTGACTTGTCCGTTCGGACAAATTCGGACAAGGCCTGTCCATATGCGGAGGGTGCCCTTAGGCGTGTGAGTGTAGATGCTCTACGGAACAGGACGGAGAAGAGATAAGCATATTAATCGTGTAGGATCTATCACTAGCCTAGTCATCAGATGATTGCACACGCTTATACAAATGGTCTAAAATGCCGTATCACCTACTTCTAGTTTAGTCTGTAGCCGTTCGGCGCTTGGGTTCTTTGCATCTGGACGCATTGCCGCAATGGCCCTCGACAAAACCAGATAGATACTGCTCCCAAACAGCAGTAGTACCATCCAAAGTAGCAGCACCTGTGAGCACAACAGTAGTGGACTGTGTATGTGGTCACATCGAGTGGTATAAATAATGCACCACATGTCCATTTTTCTGTTATATCTTTGGAAACATGCGGGTCGCCGCATATTTGACACCAAGCTTCCATTTCAGTTGATCTTCATACAAGAACACCAAGTCATCATCACAAAACAAGAAGTCATTTTCCTACGGTAAGAAGGTGTGTAGCTAGGCCTGGAATTCGAGCCGAGCCGAACTTGCCGAGTTCGCTTGAACTCGCTCAACTGACGAGTCGAGCTCGACTCGACTCGTTCAACAAACGAGTTCAGAAATGAAACTTGGCTCGACTCGGTAAACTCGCGAGTAGCTCGTTTAACTCGCTCAAATAAAAAATATGAAATTTTTGATATATTAGTGTCAAACTGTTAGTATTTTTTGCACCGATAATGGTGTAGAGGTTTTATATTTTAGCATTGATCTACCCTTTGACTAGAGATGTAAAATTGTAGAAAGATCATCATTGTTGTAGTTCAAAATTAGTACGAAAATTACTTGTTTTTTCGTATGCGTGCATGTTTGAACACTTAGAATGTTTTAAACGAGTTTTCGAGCTACTCGCGAGCTACTCACGAGTAGCTTGGTCAACAAACGAGTTCAGAAATGAAACTTGGCTTGACTCGTGAGACACCGAGTTCGAGCCGAGCCGAGCCGAGTCACGAGCTACTCGTTTAGCTCACGAGTTTCGAGTTTTAATTCCAACCCTATGTGTAGCCCTTCAACATTTCCTACGGTGAGGGCATGACGGACATTGGTCGCGGTGAGACGACGGTGATGACTGCAAGGTCGTGGTGGCGTGTGCTGGTGGGCGGCAAGCTTGGTGGAGCTATACGCAACGTCTGGGATGTGGTTTGGAGGTCGGGAAAAATCCTTGTCGTCTAGACACTGACGCGGTGTCGCCTACAGGTGTCACCTTCCTTCCTGAAGGGCGTCGGGATCCCTCTTTCTCACCTCTCAGCGTACCGAGGAAAACCCTAGAACACACCGGGGGAAACCTTTGGAACTGTCCGGGCAGTAGCATCGTCGTCGCCGCTCCCTTCTTGGAGGTACTGGTTGGTACGAGGCGCTTCGGAAGACTGGGAGCGTGGTGGATATTCTCCGGAGGGCACAGCGGCTGTGAGTCATCTCGTTTTTCGTCGAACCGCCGATGTCGGCTTAGTTTTCTCTTTCTTTTTTGTTTCTTTTGGGCATGAGTGTGTTGTTTGCCCCAGCAGTGAACTTGTGGTTGTATTGGTTGGTTGCTATATTAATATAGCGGGGTGAAAGCCTATTTCGTGGAGGGCATGACGGACATACATGTCCATTCTTCGTGCAAAACGAGCATATGAATACAACATATATGATATTTCCGACTTGGGAACTGGTGAACTTGTTGAGGCTGTGTGCATCCTAACTATGCAGAGGCCGGGTGTAATGTTTAAAACTTTTAAGTAATAAAATCTCTTTATCTAAAAAAATGATATTTTATCAAAGCGTTTAATTCAGTTAAAAATAAATATTGAGTCGAACATAGTAAACACATCCTCCTCAACCGAACACTAACCTAAATTCTCATTATTATGTCTGTGAAATTAATATGCTTTCAACTTCTACTTCTGCCGGTGGACATAGGTTTGTTGTAGAAGGAAGTCAACAGTTTCATAGTTCACATAGAACCAAAGTTCAAATAAAAGCAAGCTTCTACTGAATCTAATGCTATAAACGTTTTGCCTCTGATTATTCTTGTGTGAGATCCAACCTGGACGAGAAACGTGACAATGGGGAGTATCAACATAAGCTAAATCACGTCAAACCTTGCATCATTTGGATGTGTGTACCGTTTTTATGGGAGGTATATAGGTTGTCCAATGCTTCATGCATTTTCGATCTCAACAACTCCTCTAGTTGTCCGCTAATTCTCCGAAGAAAGCCATGCCAATGTTGAACAATTTTGATCCCTTTTTACATCTATGCTCCGTTCGGATGTTTGTATTCGGGCCTGATATTGGACATTGACATTCTCCAGGCCCGAATATACCAAATATCAAGTGTTTGGATGACCTCGGTATTCAGCCTGGACATTCGGACCCAATATTGAGCAGCAGCACTTTGGCCTACGCAGCCCGTTCCCGGATATAGAGGGTAGAGCTAGACATCGCTAGACATTCGCGGCCCGAAACGTTTTCTTTCCTCCTGTCGCTCGTTCCCCTTCTATCCCTCCCTCGACATCTCCTCCCGAGAAAGGCAGAGGCGGCATACAGGCACAGGTAAGCCGCCGCCGTCGGCCCCCTACTCCGGTGAGCTAGGGAGAGCCTTCCTTCCCCTGTATCTTCTTCCCCGCCGCCGCGCCGCCATCCTCCTATCGCTCTCTTCTTCCTCGCTCCCGCGCGACCCAAGCGGCGGTGACGTAGCAGGTCCAGCGACCCGCCCTCGCTCCTCCTTCAGTCGCACCTCTCCTCCCGGCGCCCCTCTCCTTCCCTCGCTCGTCCTTCCGGTGCCCTCGCCTTCTCCCGTCCTTCCTCCCTCCATCCCTTCTCATCCCATCTTGTTTGATTGCAGGGACAAATTGGTAGGACTAGGAGGAGCTCCGGAGGCCGGACGCGGTGACGGCGGTCACGCTCGAGGTGCGAGCGGAGCTGCGGCGGCTCTCCTCGCCGGCGCCGCGTGCAGTGGCCAACGGCCAGCACGCGGTTCCGTCGAGGATGGCCACCGTGGCGACTTCCGTCGCGCCTCCGGCGAGGGAGACGACGGCGGTGCGGCGACAGCGGCCTCGCACACGACTCATGTGTGCGGGTGTCCCGAAGGACTAGACGCCGACGCGGCGACTAAGGTGAGCCTCGGCCACTTTTTTAGGATTCTTAATTTTGGGATTAGGGTTCTTAGACAAATTGGGAAATTTGCATCTAATTTGCTTCCGTAAACATGTAATTAGACTAAAACAGAGACTAGTCCAGTGCTGATCTAATACAACAGAGGCAATGCTTAATTAACAGAAACACATCTCGGCAGTTTTCGGCATTGAAGCTCAATATCAAGTTTAACCATCCAAACAACTTTCGGCATTGAAGCTCAATATCAAGTATTGGTTCTGAATATTTAAACATCCAAACACAAATATTGATATTCGTACTCAATATCAATATCTTGTGATATTGATATTCAACCCAATATAATATCAAGGCCCTCAATGCGAACATCCGAACGGAGCACTAGGGTTGTCTCTACAATAAAACCACGTCTCTCCTATCTTTGTAGGGTTTTTTTTGTCAAAAACCATTCAGCTACATGGTTAGAGCATCTCTAGCAGATCCTTAAGAGCCTCGGACCCTTATATTTCCGGCGGATTACGATTTTGGTCCGTTTTTTCGGCCCGAGCAGATCCTGTATAATGGCCCGACCTGTAAACTTTTTAAGGTGACCCGTAAATCGGCGAGACGAACCCATATATGTTTAGGTCGGCGGTCGATTTAAAGTTCACTCCCCTCATTTCCTCCGTCGCAAACCCTCACCGCCGCCGTGCAATCTGTTTCTTCCGGCGAGTGATTCCGTCCAATCTGCCTCCCCTCATCCCGGCGACATGTGGCCCGTGAACAACACCCGCTACCATGCTAGGGCCCGGATGGCCGCGGGTCGTGGCCGGCGCGGGAGCTGGAATGGCCCCCGGAGGCGGTGCGCCAGTTGAACTTCATCAACATCCTGTCTGACTCTGACGAAGAGTGAGCA
Source organism: Poa pratensis (assembly GCA_947311845.1). Taxonomy (NCBI): domain Eukaryota; kingdom Viridiplantae; phylum Streptophyta; class Magnoliopsida; order Poales; family Poaceae; genus Poa; species Poa pratensis. Next base: position 2,813,930 of record CAMZMU010000064.1, on the reverse strand, counting down.
CAGCCAGTGGAGGAGCCACACTATATCTGTATAGTCAAATGACAACACAACATTTTAGCAAATACATCATATATAGGGTAAAAATAATGCAAAAAATTATAAAATTCATATATATATATGTGTGTGTGTGTGTTTGACATCGCAAGTTTAAATTGACATCATAATTTTGTACTTCTGTCTCCGCCACTGAGCACGGTGCCCTCGTCACAATGCGGGGCCTGGTGAGAGGTCCCGGCCCCTTTTGCATAAATTAGGGTTAGGTTAACTATATGTAGGGTTGATCTTGTGCTAAATGTATGCAAATTAAGTTTGTGATAGTATGAACTAAACATGAAATGCAGGTGTGGAACTTCTCTAAATTTTAGCGCCAAATTTTTCTTTCATATTTGAGGTTCGATTTACGGTTTATTTTCTCGCGCGCTCGTTTTGATCCCTTATAACCATTTTAAGTTTCACTTGTACGCATTATAAGAGCATCTCCACCGGCGCGCCCAATAGAGCGTCAGGCAAAGTTGCCAGACAGGCGCTATTGGGCGCGCCGGCAAGCGTTGCCGCCTATTGGGAGTGCCGTGCATCACCGGTCTCTCCCAATAGACGCTCCCAGATCACAAATTCAAATAAAATGCGCGACGACCAAGTTCAAATAGCGTCGGTCATCAAGTTCTCACACCCAAAAGCATCGCCCCATGTCCGGCGATCATATTACAAAACCTCGATCGCAAATCAGTCGATCGTCAACACATCCTCGTGAACATGCTCTTGCGTCTCGGTGTCTTCCCATCCAGGGCGCGGCCTTGGCACTGCGTCTGCGTCGGAGGAAGTCGTGCTCGTCGTAGGCTGCCCCGTCATGTCCATCGGCACGGTGGTCGTCGCCGTGTCCATCGGCGTCGGCTCCGGTGGAAGAACCCCCATCTCACGCAAGATGCGCTGCTGGCTGAGTTTAAACCAAGCCCTCACCTCCGGTGTGTAGGCGGAGAGGTCGGCGGTCAAGATCCTAGAGTCCTCCTTCATCTTCCGAGTGACGGATTGCGATGCGTTGGACATTGCCTGGATCCTTGCCATGTCGACTTGCATGACAGCCGCTTGGGCCTTCTCCCTATCGACTTCGAGCCGCTCCTTCTCGAGCTTGATCTTCTCCTTCTCGAGCGCGACCTTCTCGTCATGCTTGCTCATCAAGGACGACCAACTGTCGGCGAAGGTGCTTGCATTTTGCTTCGAGATGGTTGTCACGTCGGCGAGGCACTTGTCGATGGGTGCTTGCACTGACGCCGCGGACGCCTTGTCGCTCCTGGCCTTCTTGTTTCCAACAGGGCACCCCTCGGACGCTGGGAACGCCGGATCATTTGGCCCATGCGCGACGTGGCCGTCGTTGAGGTCGATCCGCGTCTTCTCCCACTTCTTGTTGTTTTGGAGCTTCACGAAGCAATGCATGAACTTGATGTCCTTGTGATCGTTGTTCTCTCGGTAGAACATGGTCGCGTCGGTCAACAAGTACTTCACGGTCTTGCCGCTCGCTTGCCTTCTTTGGATTTGCTCAAGGTCGCCGTGGAACTTGTTGCATTCGGTTTGGATTGTCCGCCACCAATGCGACATTGCATTCCAATTGCGATCCATATGCACCTTCGCATAGTCACCATACCACATCGTCTCATGGAATTGTTCTTCGACCCTCTTCCAATACCGGCCGTAGATTTGGTTGGAGCCAACGATGGAGTCTTTCGTGATAAGCTTCCATGCGTCGCAAAGGCACTCGTCCTCCTTGGTCTTCCACCGCTTGCCTTTTGTGCCCTTCTTCCTCGTCTTCCGGACCTTCCGGGCCTCCACATCCTCATCCCCGGCCTCCACATCCTCATCGCCACCCTCCATGTTCTCTACGTCGCCCTCTTCCTCCTCACCCTCGGGCTCTTCCTCCTCACCATCACCATGTTCCTCCTCATCGTACCACCCGCCCTCCACATCTGGCTCACCAACGCCGGTCCCCGTTCCATCACGGATCATGTCACGCAACACTTCCGAGCCTTCGATCTATTGCAATCAACAACGCGCACGTCGGTTTCATGTATTGAACACAATGACCATGAGGGTAAAGGCCGTATATTTCATACCATGTCGTCGTCGATGTCGTTTGGCATTCTGTCGAACATGTGGGCGTCGCGGTAGCCGGTACCATCGCCGTCCGCGCCAAAGAGGCATTGCCGGCCGCTCACATCGACGCGTTGGCGACGCCGATCTGTCTGGAGAGCCGGCGAGTCGTTGAACGACTGGTTGAGGTCGATGGGGACGCCGACGGTCGACGAGTCGGAGCGGTTGCTGCTTTCACAGAATGGCGAGGCCCGTGCCCCGGAACGCGGGGTGGCGCCACCGCCATCGAAGAACGCTGGGTTCGCCCGCCGCGTTCGTGCTCCCTTGACTTGCGCCGCCGGCAGCGGAGTACGCCATCGACGCTCGCAGCAGATCGATCTCCTTCTGCCTAGCCTCCGCACTGATGCGCCGCCCTCTCCTGTCTACGGTGGCCGCCGCTCGACGCGCCAGCTCCTTTTCGCAGGCTTCATCCGTCGTGTTCGGCGACCTCGTGCGTGATTTGCGAGGGGCGATGTAGCCGCGACCGCCACCGCGAGCATCACCCCAACGTCCTCCTCCACCCGAGCGACGCCACTGTTGCGTTTGATGGGCGACATCGGCGGCAGACGTAGATCGCCCAAGGTGGGAAAGGAGGGAAGGAGGAGCGCGGGGGAGCCAAATGGCGGGAGAATGAAAATGGACGGGAGGGAGGAGAAAGTGATATCGAGCGTCCCGTGTCGCTGACACGTTGTCCCCACCCGTCAGGTTTGGACTCGGCGCACCCGCTTGCGTCCCTAGAACCTAGGCGCGAAGCGGGGTTGCCGGACGTCTTATTGGGACATGCCGGCGACTTTTTCCCAATTGGGCGCGCCGTTGGGGGGAATTTCGTGTCGGCACGTCGAAAACATCTATTACGAGCGGAGTTGGGCGCGTAAGATTCGATTTATAAAGGACGTGCTAGAGACGTCCAAAACATCTATTAGGATGACTCCAACGGGGCGACGCATCGAGTCCGCGCGCCTCCGTCCCTGTCCGCTAGAGCCAAAAACACGGTCCAACGGGGCGACGCAAACGGACCGCGGTCCGTTTTTCGGTCCGCCGCGACGCATTCCTGGCCCAAATTTGGGCCACCGATGCGTCGGCGCGGACGCGCGGCGGACTGAAAACGCGTCCGCGCGGCCACGCCTCGTGTCCCCCCCGAGCCCACCTGTCAGCGACAAGGCGCGATCAGCCTCCCCTGTCCCAGTCCTTTTTAATGCCAGGAGATAGGGACGACCAGCCCCCACCCACTCCACTGCCCACTCACCCTCTCCGGCAACCAAACCCTAGCCTCGCCGCAAACCCTAGTCACCTCGCTCGCCATGGACGTGGACCTGCCACCGGCGCCTCCGCTACCAGAAGGCCCGCTAGGGCAGCGCTGGGTCTTCAATGGCGGCGACTGGGAGGTCCTAGAGCAGGCGCAGGAGCAGGTGCAAGAGCAGCCGCCCACGCCGCCGGCCGTCGCCCCACCACGAGGCGGACCACCGACGCACCTCTGGAAGCAGCCGGACTATGTCATCCTCGATGGGGATGACGAAGAGGAGTAGAAGCCCGCGAAGGCCAAATTTTCTAGTTTTTATATATTTTTGTTTTAAAAATATTGTGTAAAAAGGCCGCTTGTGGCCCACCCCCACTATATATGAATGAAAAAGACTCATATATGACCTGTTTAGCTAAAAAAAAATGCCAGACGGACTCAATGCGTCGGGCCGTTGGGCGCACTGCCACCAATGACGGACAGGAACAGACTGCGCCTGTCCGTTTGCCGACGCAAACGGACCAAACGCAGACCAAACACGCGTCCGTTTGTGTCGGCTCGTTGGAGTCATCCTTACGAGCGGATTTATGCAGCAAGAATCACCCCGCAGCTTTGGACCGGTGCGCCGCGTCGCGAACCCCGCACCGCACGGTTGGTACCCGCAATGCGACATGGCCATGATCGTCGACGGACGGCCCCACCGGCGCCCGTGCACACGTCCCGGGCCCCCTCCACCCACCATCCACTCCCGAGCACCGTTACAAAACCGCCAAGCCGAGAGGCCCAATCCAACTTGCAGTGCGGGTCTGCTGATCTGCTCCCTCCTCTCCTGCGCGCCGCAAGTTCCCGTGGCGCCTGCCTGAGCCACGGCAGCGACGGACACCAAAAGCGCAAGCCTCCAAACACGCCGCGCCGCGCCGCGCCACACCGCCCACCCAAAGACGCACGCATCCCAAAGACGCACGCTGTCGCGCCGCTCTCGTTCCCTCCCAACCGCTCTTTTCCCTCCGCCCCCTTCCTCCATTGCCCCGCCGCTCGCCCGTCCCGTCCCACCCACGACTCGCCGCACCGCACAGCGCCGGCGGCGAAACCCTAGAGCCTCGCGCCGGCCATCGGGACCCTCGGCTGCTCGGTCCCATGACGTCGTGCGGGTGCCTGGTGGTCGAGAAGGTGGAGGAGCACGGCCAGAACGGCGACGCGGCCAGGGGGAAGGCTAACGGGAACGGGAGGGCGAGGGCCGGCTGCAGCGGCGGCGGCTCGTGCGCCGCCGGGGCGCCCCCGCGGTCCGAGGCCATGTTCCCCATCTACGTCATGGGGACCTCGCGGGCGCGTGCCGCGCTCGACCCCGCCGCCAAGGGGGACCCCATATGGGAGGCCGTCAAGGCGGAGGCCAGGTCCGAGGTGAGACCACGGTCCCAGGGCATCACGCCCGCGGATTGACGAGAAATTAACTTACTTCTGTTGAATTTGATCGTGGTTCTTGGCACGCTGATGGTGGATTTGGGGGCGGGCTGATGAAAAAATGCCTTCTTTTTGGGTGTTAATACTTTCCTCCTTCATTGACTGGATTTTGGTTCCTGGCGGCAGCTTTTGTTCTTCGGAGTTGGCTTTTCCTAGTGTTCGACTTTCATACTCATATCCCCGGAAAAAATTTGACAGCACATATGTATGGTTCACGTCCAGTGACTGACTGAGTGAAGCGCTAAGTTTTTCAGTTCGACGGCACTATCCCTAATTTATTTATTGTTTCAGTAAGTATAGTTAGTCTGGTTAACATGCTACTGCCTTTTTAGTTCTTTTGACTTCTTGTTCTTCTGAATTAGATACTGTTAGTAGTTGATAGTTCAGTTTAGCCAGAGTAGTTTATGGATGCAAAAGTGCAGTCAACCGAAACTATGTGGTGTGAGTTACAAGCCTTGTGCATTTATATGTTCTGACCTCCGAGGGCATCTCTGGAAAAGGAAAACATTCCAGGCAACTCACATCTGATGATGCTGAAGCCCGATTTCGTATTAAAGGTTTGCGTAATCTGATTCTCGTACAGTAGTGATAGTTCCGTTTAGCCAAGCCCAAGTAATTTTTGGAGGCAAAAATGCAATCAATTGAAACTATGTGATGTGAGTTACAAGCCTCTGCTCGTTTATATGTTGTATAAAACATTTCGGGCAACTCTATGAAAGGAAAACATTTCGGGCAACTCACATCTAATGATGCTGAAATCGGATTGTCATATTTTAGTTGATAGTTAATTGTGGAGGCAAAAGTACAATTAATTGAAATTGTGACGTGAGTTAGAAGCTTTGTTAGTTTTTGTGTTGTAACTTCTGAGCCAATTCTGGAAAAAAGGAGAACATTTCAGGCAATATGCCTAACCAGCCTTTAACAGGACTACATCCGACATCTGAAGATTTATGCATGCACTTTGGTTTGGATTGTTGACTTTTATACTGTTCCCGTTTTACCGCTAAACTTCATATCATGTTACTCCTAGTTTTACCTGATGTATGACGGCAGTATTCACATTTGGCAGGCAGAGAAGGAGCCTATTTTAAGTAGCTTCTTATACGCAAGCGTGCTATCTCATGACTGTTTGGAGCGGGCATTGAGCTTCGTCCTTGCAAACAGGCTTGAAGATCCAACACTACTTGCAACCCAGCTAATCGACATTTTTAATGATGTTATGATGAACGATGTAGATATACGCCGTTCCATTCGCCTCGATGCACAGGTGAGTGCACCGTTGTCTTTTTGAGGTATCATTTTCTGTGTGTGCATGTTAATTTGTTCTGTATCATTCCATTAATGGTCTCTTTGTTCAACTTTAGGCCTTCAAAGGCAGAGATCCTTCATGTGCACAATATAGCTGGGCCCTACTATATCTAAAGGTATGTGCTTTCTATGTTAGTACCATGTTGCCACATAGTCTAGGTAGTGAGAACTTGGTTGTTCTTTTTACTTACTACTATAGCTTTACTCCAGTTTTGATGGTACTCCTACATTATATAATACTTCTACAGACATGAATGACCATGAATTTTAGTTACCCATCATTAATATCTGTAAAAGGCAACAAGACTCATTCTGCTTGCAAACTGTTTCAGGGTTACCATTCCTTGCAGTCATATAGAATAGCTCATGTATTATGGAACCAAGGGCGGAAGGTTCTGGCATTGGCACTGCAAAGCCGTATCAGTGAGGTGAACCTTGATCTCTTCAGATGCAGATTTGTTTTTGTTTTGTTTAAGCATACTTTCTCTGTTGGAGTAACCTATGCTTTCATATTCCTTTCAGGTGTTTGCAGTGGATATACACCCAGGTATATCATTGATGTATCATAGTATCTATTCAAAATCAAATCTGTTTATTTCCTGCTAATGTGTTCAACACGAGTGTTGCATGCAGCCATATGGTTTTTAGTACATTAACAGAAATTTGTTTTGTTGCCTTTACTGCGTATGTTTGGTTGCTTGCCTGCTTGGAAAGATGCACGTTAAGTTATCCTAGTAACACATCTTAATTCGTACCAAGGTTTTGTCTTTGTAGTTTATTCGTGCTCACTGCAAACAATTTGTTCTCTCCAAACTTAAGTGTAAAACTACTAAACAAGTGTTTTTCGTTCTGGGTTAGTAGATGCAAATTAGACCATTAAACTGTGTTTTTCACCTTTTGAGTATAGAAGCATCGCTCATGTTTTGATCATTCTGAACATAGCTTGCTTACGAGGCTGCAATTATTTCATTTATCAATTTATAAGTATCAAATTCTTAATTATACTTGTGGGTTCTGACTTGCCCAAAAAGTATTACATGGTTGCTTGCCTTTTGAGTTTCGAAAAGTGAAACTTGCATCTTAAGTGGTTTTTAAATCTATATTTTTTCTATGTTGCAGTATTTTAGTTTGCTTTCTTAACATTCTTTATTGAAAAATCTGCAGCTGCCAAAATTGGGGAGGGAATATTGTTGGATCATGGAACTGGTCTAGTCATTGGTGAAACTGCTGTTGTTGGCAATTGGGTTTCATTAATGCAGGTGCAATGCATAATCCAGCTCTTGCTACTTCTAATTGTTAAATTGCCCGCTGTTTTTCGTAACAATAATGAATTTGTCCTCAGTTTACCTTCTTTTCCTTCTTGGGTTGACTGTTAGCACTGCTCCAATATCTTTGTTCATATAGTTTCGAAATATTCTTGTTCAAATAATTGAATATTTCTTTCAAATGTTGTTATATACTAAGTAAATAGATAATCTGATTTGGATAAGTATCTATGCAAACCCCTATTTTTAATCTGTCGGTGGACTTTTTTTGCAACTGTAAATCATCCAATTCACATAAGTTGAATATTTAGATGCTCCAGAGACATCTCAATATGTGCTGTAAGAGATGAACAATTAGGAAAACATGATGGGTGCTTGTTTTACGCTTTCTTACTATGCATAATTTTCTTAATTTTCTAAAAAGACCATTGTAGTCCTCCCTAGGTTCTAAATAAACGTATACCCAAAGATTGGCCTTGTACCCTATTTATGTGTGTTCCCATGCTGGTTTGTTTTTGGTCAAAAATTTAATCCTAGAAGATGCCTAATTGTTCTTTAGGGAAAGACATAGCAAGAACGGAAGTTCACCAGCTTACCAGGTAGGCCTTTGCTACAGGGTGTTACGCTTGGAGGTACTGGCAAGGAACATGGAGATAGGCACCCCAAAATCGGCCAGGGAGCTCTTCTTGGAGCTGGTGCTACTATCCTCGGCAATATAACTGTAGGCGAAGGTGCCATGATTGCCGCTGGTTCCCTTGTTTTAAAGCACGTACCTCCCCACAGGTTAGAAAGAAGTTGAACTGTTGATTTATATTTTTAACTGGTAATGCTGCAGTTTCAAATTTAATACGTAATGATCATTTGTAGACATGATATTTTTTCGTTCTTGCTATGTGATTTCCTTCGAAAGAGACCAGACAAGAAGAATGCATGATCTGAATGCTGTTGTTCAGTGTAGGATACTGTATCTGCTTACTAATTGAGCTAGTCGGTGTAAACCTTGCACATTTCCTACAAAGGGGGGGATTATAAGTATTTCAAATTTTCGAAGGAGTGTACTTTAGGATACCTTTTTCTATGGCCCTCTTCAAGCAGCTTGTCTTAACGAGGCCTATTATGTTTATCATTACTAAATAGTCAATTTAAAAATACTCTTAGCCAAAATGCTGGTGGAGTGATGCTCTTATGGTTCACTTCGTCATTTTATTCCCTTCTCAATTTAAACATATTTACCTTGTAGCCTGACAAGGATCGATAATATTCTCTCAGCTAACAAGTTCAATAGTGGATGTTAAAATAGAAAGGAATATATGCATTTCTTTTAAATGCTGTAAGCTTAAACCCTGTGATTCAGTATGCATTTCCATATTCTAATGACTTGTAGTCTGCATCTTGTGAATATATATTTTCTTAGCATTGGCCTCCATGCTTATTGTATGCCAAGTTATCATTTCCGTCATGACTGGTTCTGCACCATGATTATTATGTGCTTTATGTTGATCGCTGATTTTACACTATTTCCTGTGGTTAAAAGCATGGCGGTCGGAAATCCTGCAAAGGTAGTTGGCTATACGGAGAAGGAAGATCCTTCTTTAAGTATGAAGCATGGTAAGATTTTCATGAGCTGCGTCTCTAGTTTACTTTTAGCCATGTGTCGATAATCTAGGATACCCTTTCTCTCTTGAACCCAGATGCAAGGCGAGATTATTTCGAGCATGTTGCTGGTTGTTTTTCAGACGATCACGGTGAGTCTTCCCATTTCTCTGTAATGAGTTTGTATTTGATCGCCAGTTGTCCACTTGCTGTTATCTTACAACAAACATAACATACACACTTTTGATCTGCAGGAAATGTTGTGAAGTAAAACTGTGACGAAGTGGCGATCAACGCAACGAATGCTTTCTCTTTATGGCCCTACCCCTCCCACAACAGGAGCATGACGCCGGATGTTTGGTGATGCGTGAGTGCTTCGCCCAGGAAACCCTGTTGCGAGACGATGCAGGCAGGGAGTCGCCAAAGGGTCTCCTGAAGCTACTGAGATATATATTTTTCCATGTGCCCTTTTAACTGGTGCAATAATGTTGAAGATGTTTTCTGTAAAACTGGAAGGAACGGTACAAGTCTTTTGTAGAGATCTCCAGCCGCAATACTATGTACCTCTGTAGCGCCTGTGGCCTTGATACTTGGAGCAACTGGAGAAAAAATAAATAAGGCAGTTGTCTCTGAACTGGTCTTTGCATGCCCCAAACCTGAATATTAATCAAACAACGGGAACTGGTTGCCATGTTACCAAACAAATCGATGTTGCCATCATCGCAAACAAATCTGATGCAATGCAGGGCAAGTCTGAATCAGCAAGCCGATGTATGCTACATGCTACAGCTTGCTTTTGCCCTGCTTAGGCAGGCTACCCATGGCCCTGGCCTTCTCCCGGAGCATATACTTCTGCGTCTTGCCGGTCGATGTCTTGGACAGGTCGACGAAGACCACCGTCCTCGGCGCCATGTAGCGTGGCAGCCTCTCTTGGCAGAACCTGGTGATCTCCCCTTCCATGGCATTGGCACCATCCTTAAGCGTGACGAACGCGCACGGCGTCTCACCCCAGTGATCGTCGGGCCTCGTGACCACGGCAGCGTCAAGCAAGGCGGGGTGGCCAAACAGCACTGACTCCACCTCGATGGAGCTGATGTTCTCGCCGCCCGATATGATGATGTCCTTGGACCGGTCCTTGAGCTGGATGTACCCGTCCGGGTGACGCACGCCGAGGTCCCCCGTGCGCAGCCACCCGCCGCGCATGGCCTCCGCCGTGGCCGCCGCGTCCTTGTAGTACCCACTCATCACCGTGTTCCCCCGGAGCATCACCTCTCCGAGAGTATGCCCGTCGGAGGGCACGGTCGCCATGGTCACCGGGTCCTTGATCTCCAGGCCCTCCAGCATCACGTGCGTCACGCCCTGCCGCGCCCTGATGCGGGCCCGCTCCGCCGCCGGCAGCGCGTCCCATTCCGGCTTCCACACGCATAGCGTCGCCGGGCCGTACGTCTCGGTGAGGCCGTACCCGTGGATGACGGTGAACCCGAGTTCGTCCATCTTGGTCAGGATGTGCGGCGGCGGAGGCGCGCCGCCCGTCGAGATGAGCACCCTGCCCGGCAGCGGCCTCTGCTCCGACGATGGCGCGTTCACGAGCATGCTCAGCACCGTGGGCGCGCCGCCCATGTTTGTCACGCCGTGCCGCGCGATCGCCTCGAAGACGGCCCTGGGCGACACGCTCCCGGACCCGGGCATGCACACGCTGGTGCCGCCCTGCGCAGCCGTGGCCCACACCATGCACCACCCGTTGCAGTGGAACATGGGCACCGTCCAGAGGTACACCAGCATGGTCGGCATCTCGTTGGACAGCGCCGTGGCCAGCGTGTTGAGGTGGCTGTAGATCACGCCCTTGGGCCGCGACGTCGTCCCGGACGTGTAGTTCAGCGAGATCGGGTCGCACTCGTCGGCGGGCCACCTGATCTCGAAGCCGGACGGCGCGCTCCTCAGAAGGGCCTCGTACTCTGGTGCGCTGTCGTCTCTGAGGACGCTGCGACTATCGCCGTCGGTTGCGATTGTGACGAGGAGAGGCATGCTGGCTCCGGCGCCGGCGAGGAGCGCCAGGGCGTCGCGGGCGACGGCGAGGAACTGCGACTCGACGAGGAAGACCCTGGCCTCCGAGTGTGCCAGGAGGACGGACACCATGGCAGCGTCGTGCCGGGTGTTGAGCGTGCAGAGGACACCGCCGGTCATGGGCACGCTGAAGTGTAGCTCGTACATAGCCGGCGTGTTCGCCGCCAGCACCGCAACCACGTCCCGGTGGCCGACGCCGAGGCGCGCGAGCGCGGACGCGCCGGCGAGGCACCGCTCCCGCGTGTCGCGCCACGAGTACTCCTTCTCGCCGAAGACGACGGCCGTGCGCGCGCCGTACACGAGCGCGGCGCGTTCGAGGAAGCTCAGCGGCGTGAGCGGCGCGTAGTTGGCGTCGCACTGCACCGACCCCTCCATGGCGATGTCTCCTGTGCGATGGGATCGCCTTGATCGGGCCAAGTATTATAGTGTCATGCAATGCGGATAGAGATAACAAGTGGATTAATTTAATTTAATTAAGTCTACGTGCTCATTTAGTAGTACTGTATTAGCGATATAAGCAAGAGCGCGCCATCAGACACGTGGAATCTCTTTTCAAAACAATCTATTTACAGCTGGCTCTGACTCTGTACCAAGCGGCAGAGATCGAGACTGGAACGTTGTATTTTCTTATTCTATAAAACCGGGCCGAAACACCATGTGGCCAGGCGTGGCAGATAGAGCCCAAACAACGAGCCAGTTAAAGAATTTGCGAGCCTGACAGCCACCACTACTGTTTCATATGGCCACTTGCAAGAAATACAGAATTCAAAATCCGTAAAATGGCCAAACGTCTTACAAGTTTTCAACACAGTGACATTCAACACCAGAAAAACAAAAACAAAAGATAAAGCCAGTAGTCTTCCAAACGTCTCAGTTTTCTACTGCAAGTTCACACGTAATATGGCCAGTCATCTAAATGGTTTATAACTTGTACAGTACCTGTCAAATAGCATAATGGGTAATTAATTGGTTATGTTCAATATATCACAAATATATTGTTCTCATTAGGGTGGAAGCGTTTGTCGATATTTGGTCGCTTTTACTAGGTACGTAAAAATGATTTGGTTGTTAGTTGTAATCTTCTCCTTTGCGGGTCATTTATCTCATTTATCAGTGTATTAACTTGCTCTTGGTGTGGTGAACTTAGACATGTTTACGGAGGTGTATACACGGCTAGAGTAGGCAATGAGGCATATTTTTATACTACGTGGATGATAGTATAGTCTACGGATCCATTCTCCATCGTTTTAGAGGTTGCTATGACTTTTCCACATACTTTTATTGCGACGCTTTTAGTTTTTCATTTTATTTGGGTGGTTGTGTGCATGCTAACTATTTAGATGTCAGGTGTACACTCATATGAATCGTATCCTAACTTATGAGTTTATTAGATCGTCATTTACCGAGAAAAAAAATACATGTCAACAAATCATGTGTTTCATATGGCTACGTACTGGATCCACACATAGTTTTTTATCTGTAAGAGGCGCGGCGAGCACATATGAATTCTGGATGCAGCCGTGTGCAGACGGTTTATCTCTTTCATTTCGCAATTTTGAGAAATTATAGAATAATTTCAACAAAGTTGTAATTAAGAGAAGATGTTAGATATGGACACATCGTCCAATTATAATAAAATTAAGTTAAGATATAAAGCTGAGTTTCACTCGGTTGTTAGTCTTTGTAAAAGCTTGTGCCGCAATGCACCACATCATATACAAACCAATGTGGCTCGGTATGTGCACCGAGTAGAAATGCTTCTAAACTTCTACAGTGTGCAAGTATAGGATCATCCGAAGCACAACGCTTAGAAATAACGAGAGGAGTGGCAAATGATCAAACTGCAAAATTAAAGCGTGACAAATTGTTAGTTTCCCAAATTCTGAGAGTTGCAAATGACCAAGTTCCGAAATAACGATAACTATGGTTGAAAAGAGAGCCAGACTGTTATAAACGATAGCAAATAAACGATGAAGAAAGCGGAAGATCAACCAACGTGGACACGAGATTTAACGTGGAAAACCCCTCCAACAATGGAGGAGAAAAAACCACGGGCGCCAGCCAGCAATACTTCACTATATCGGGTGAGGTTACAAACGCCGGAGATTTACAACTTGCGACTTATTCCAACCGATGGCTTACAAGATGTATATATGGTGGTAAAACCCTAAGTCGGCTGCAGTCCGACTCGGCAACGACACGTATCGTTCCGCGGGGGTTGCCGCCCCCGCACCCCCCGTAAGTGGGCAACCGGATGGGCGAACTTCTCCGCCACGCTACGTCGCTTCGAAGTTAGGCTTTATCTTTATATGAATTTGGAACACATCAAAATAACACTCCACCTTGAGACAAATTCCATCTTGTAGCATGAACGAGAACCTTCACCCTGAACACAACAAAGAAAACACCTTCGACGCCAAAATAGCCTCTTGGGCTAAATAGTGATACCAACTAAGACCGAGCAAAGCTCGAACTTAGTAACAGGAACTGGCTTTGTCATCATATCAGCAGGATTATCATGAGTGCTTATCTTGCATACCTTCAACTTACCTTGTGCAACAACATCGTGCACATAATGGTATTTGACGTCAATGTGCTTTGTTATCTCATGGAACATCTGATCCTTAGTAAGGTAAATAGCACTCTGACTGCCACAAAACAGGTTAATGCAAGTATCATCTCCACAAAGCTCATCAAACAAACCTTTCAGCCAAACTGATTCTTTACATGCTTCAGCAATAGCCATGTACTCTGCTTCAGTGGTAGACTGGGCAACAATGGACTGTAACGTTGCCCTCCAACTCACGGCACAACCACCAAGCGTGAACACATAACCTGTGAGAGATCTCCTCTTATCCAAATCGGCATCAAAATCTGAATCCACATAGCCAGCGAGTCCCTCATCAGTCTTGCCAAACTTCAGGCAAGCATTGGATGTGCCACGAAGGTACTTGAAAATCCACTGAACAACCTTCCAATATTCTTTAGCTGGATTATCCATGTATCTACTAACCAAACTCATAGCATATGATAAATCAGGACGGGAGCAAACCATGTACTTAATATCCTTCCAATATACATTAAGGAACCAACATCACTAGAATATGAAATTCAAAAAAAAATCACTAGAATATGGAACTCTTGACATGTACTTAATATCCTAATCCGTATTAGGACATTGTAAAGCTGACAATTTAAAATGAGGAGCAATAGGAGTACTAACAAACTTTGCATCAAGCATGTTAAAACGATGAAGAACTTTCTTAATGTAATTTATCTGACTAAGAAACAACAAACCGGAATTTCTATCACGGGTAATCTTCATACCTAGAATTTTCTTCGCAGCACCAAGATTCTTCAACTCAAACTCACTACTCAACAATTTCTTTAACGTAGTGATTTCTTTCTTGCTCTTGGAAGCAATTAACATATCATCAACATATAATAGCAAGTATATAGATGATCCATCAACAAACTTAATGTACACACAGCTATCAAATTCAGACCTCTTAAAGCCATGTGACAACATAAATGAATCAAACATTTTATACCGTTGACGAGGAGACTGTTTTAAACCGTATAAGGACCTTATAAACTTACAAACAAGATCCCCCTTACCTGGCACTATGAACCCTTCTGGCTGGTCCATGTATATCTCCACCTCCAACTCTCCATGCAGAAAAGCAGTCTTTACATCTCACTGCTCAAGTTCAAGATCCCGCATAGCAACAATACCGAAAAATGTACGAATTGAACTATGCTTTACAACCGGAGAGAAAACATCATTATAATCAACACCTGGAATTTGACTAAAGCCTTTTGCAACTAACCTTGCCTTAAACCTCGGAGGCTCACTTGGAGATAAACCCTCCTTTCTCTTGAAGATCCATTTACATTGGACAACCTTCTTTTGCTTAGACAAGCGCACAACATCCGATGTGCCATTCTTCTCAAGTGACTGCATCTCTTCTTGCATAGAGGAAATCCACTTCTCGCGGTCACCCGAACCAACAACTTCAATACATGTGGACGGCTCATGGTGTTTCTCCACATGTTCAGCACAACTAAAAGCATAGTGAACTATATCACATTCCTCAATTAAACGGGGTCGAGGACCACAATTTCTCTTTTGTCTACAAGAAGTGATAGACTGATTTTGTTGCTGCAAAACAGAGGATGAGTTCTGAATAATATCATTATCAGAATCAGAATCATCTGTAGTAGCACCATCATTGTCAACAGTGACATTTTCCTTTTCAATGGAGTGCTCCACCTCGACACGAACCTGCTGTTCTTCCTCAACAGAACTATCTGTCAAAACATCTGAGAACAACTTATCAAAGTACATAATAGATTCATTGAAAACAACACTCCTACTCATAAATGCCTTGTTAGTTTCGGGATTCCATAACTTATATCCTTTTACACCTGAACCATAACCAATGAACACACACCTAACAACTCTCAGCTCTAACTTGACATTATCAACATGAGCATAAGCAGTGCAACCGAAAACCTTAAGTTGTGAATAATCAGTAGGAGTACCTGACCATACCTCAATGGGAGTTTTCTTGTCAAGGGGAATAGATGGTGACCTGTTTATCAAGTAACATGCGGTGGCAGACGCCTCAGCCCAAAAACGCTTACTCATGTGAGCGTTGGATATCATGTAGCGAGCCTTGGAGATGATGGTCCTGTTCATGCGCTCCGCTACACCATTTTGCTGAGGCGTGTACGGGATGGTGAGGTGCCTGACAATTCCTTCATTTATGCAAAAATCATTAAAAGCATTCGAACAAAATTCGCCACCACTGTCAGTACGAAGTAATTTCACCATCCTTTTTGTTTGCCTTTCTATCATAGCTTTCCACTCCTTAAAAGTAGCAAACGTATCATCCTTATTTTTCATGAAATAAGGCCAAACTCTCCTAGAGTAATCATCAATAATGGTACCTACAATGTGCTTGGTATTGATCATCTGTGTATGCGAGACCAATTTGTTAAATAAAAAACAGGCATAGAGTAAAGCGTGGAATCTAGCGGAGAGACCAACAACCCAACCAAAAAACTTGTTGTAACTAATAAGTGGTACTATTGGTCTATTGTATGGACTTGATCATGCAAATTGAGTTTTAGTTTTTCACATTCAATTTTTCTGCACGATAATTGACAATGATTCCCCTCACTAGTAGCAAAAGCCTTACAGTGGCGTGGTGATTTACCTTTAGTGTCGCATTTTTGACACGCTACTGGTTATGCGCCACTGCTAACGTGTACCGGTGGCGCGCGACACAGTCGCCTTTGTTAATAGTTAGGTCAGTGGCATGCAGGAGGACGCACAACTGGTAAATTTTACTAAGTGGCGCGTAGGCACGCGAACGCGCCACTCATGAAGATGCCGCTAGATAACTGGGCCGCCGACCAGTGAACTATTTCAATCTGGGTGAAGGCAGAAGCTTTCGAGGAACTTGTCCAAGATTTTCATTCATTTCTTAGATAATCTTAAAAATCTAAACATCATCTTAATATATACCCCTAATCTATATAGCCTTGAGGAACGACATGTCGGAGGTGACGGCGACATCGGCGCTGCAGGGACATGCGACATCGGAGGCTTTCAAGGAACTTGCATTCCTCTGGGGCGCCACCTATTGGGTTGCATGTACGGTAATTTTTTTTTTTGCATTACTACGCAACAACCTCCAAGATCTACTATGAAGATACAAGTAACAACACATGCATGGCCCAGTTCTTTTGCTGGCTTATTTCATAAGTTGTCCCTCCCCCAGCTTATTCCATAAGCCGAGCAGTTTAATACTCGCGGCTTCTAGATTAGTTATGTGATAACTAGTTTAGAAGCTCCAACCAATAAGCTGGACCGCTTATGAGAGAAGCTGGGGAGGGGGCAACTTATTTTTTAAGCCAGCAAAAGAACTGGGCCATATTGATCTAACTGTAAATTCGTTACCGGCACCGTGAAGCGGAAGAGATGTCGATGACGACGTTGATGAAGCTTGTGGAAGAACTCCCTCGACTAAGCCTAACCGATAGAATATCGTAGACTCCTCACGTCTCGCCTTGATCCAACAGAGTAAGATAGGGTCAACCGTTTCTCAACGGATCACCCCTCTGAGTTTCGCACACATACATCAAATCTAGTTCAGTAGGGGTTCGCCGTCCATGGTTGAAGCACTCGCCGCTGGTGTATATGAAGGTGGAGATCTCAACACATGAGAAGGAGGGAGAGAGATTAGATATTAGATCTAGATCTAATTGGTGAGAGGAACCCTCTAATCCAACTAGAAGAGATCTAACTTGTGTCTCTCCAAAGGAGAGGGAGTGGGGGTTTATATAATAGGCCAACCCCCAAGTGGTGCGCCGGCCCTAGGGAGGAGGAGGAGTCCTTCTCCAACTCCTCCTCCCAAACCGCCTCCCCCAAGGGCCCTAGGCCTATTAGGGTTTAGCCAAGGGGGAAACTTTCCCCCCTTTATGCGGTTTGGCCCACCACCTCCACTTGGTGGTGCGGCTGCCTTGGTGGGCCACTAGGGCCCACTAGGCAGCCCCAAGGTGGGCTCCTTTTATTTATTTATTATTTTTCCAATAATTATTTATTAATTAAATAAATTAATATTTTGTCTAATTAATTTTATTTGAATATTTCCTTTTACAGAATATTCTCTGAATTAATTACTTATCACATAAAACACTTTTACATGATCCGGGACACCTAGTGTCCGCAGACAAAATACTCCGGATAAACATTTCCCTCTTATATAAACCCTCGGAATAAATCCGACTCGTGATAGAAACTATTTCTATTACTCCGAGACACCTAGTGTCTGCATAATCCAATCTCTCTGATAAAGATATTGTCTACCACGCAGAAACCATTCCGGTGATACTCTCTCGTTATGCAGACCAACCATATACACAACAAACTAGAACTGACTTAAGCGTGTTACCTACAGGTTCGATAACGTGTAGCTATAATTAGATGTTTCCACCTAATCACTGGCCAGGGTCAGGTACATGGGCTACCTGAATAACTGCTACCGTTATGCGAATAACACTTTGTTAAACCTATTGATTATTATATATCATTCTCATTACTCACGATACTGAAATTAGAGATAAAGTATTCTCATATTTCCATGAATCAATCCCTGATTCACTATATCTTTGTCTATCTTGTTACCGGTAAGTTTTCTTTTCTCGTTCCCGTAATCCGATATCTCACATGATGTAACTTCATCATGCATTGTCTGCAGAACATATTGGAAATCATACATACCGAGTGGGCCCTGAAAGTATCTCTCTTTTGACAGAGGAGCAATTTCCCATCTTGGAACATTAGGATATATGCACACATTCGGAATCACTGTTATGATCACCCAGTTACGGCCGTCATGGTCTAAGGACATGTCATATAATAACCATCTGCGATATTGCACTGAGGACAAAAAGACACTTTGGAATCCTGTTAACATATCAACGATTTGGGTCTACCCGGCCATATTGTTTCCACCAACAATACGCCACTCATTGATGCTGACATAAACAATGTTCCAGACCAGGAAACGTGGTCTCAAGCAAACAACAAATTAGTATAAAAGTCAAGACTATGATATACTTTATTCGGTTCATGTCTCTACACGTGCGAGTGAGTTTTCCTCTGAATCACATATTCAGGAGTCACCGCAGTTATAGCATAGAATCATGAACCATAATTATGAATCAGATGTTAAACTTTATTGCCTTTTGGGCATACATCCAACACCACCCTAGTCGGTGTCAGAGTCGATGTCAAAGACCGGCGCGCCAGCTTGTGGACTGCATTGTGCCGATTGATACGTCTCAAACGTATCTATAATTTTTGATGTTCCATGCTTATTTTATACGAATTGCTACATGTTTTGCATCTACTTTATATCACTTTTATATATTTTTTGGGACTAACCTATTAACAAGATACCGAAGTGCCAGTTCCTGTTTTCTGCTGTTTTTGTATTCCAGAAAAGCTAGTCTGAAAATATTCTCAGAATTGGACGAAACTACACGGGGGTGCCTATTTTTCCAGAACACGCCTGACGGAGCGAAGGAGCAGCAGAGGAGGGCCACCAGGAGGCCACACGCACCTAGGGCGCGGGCCCCCTACTGCCGCGCCCTAGGGTGGTGTGGGCCCCTCGGGGGTCCGCAGCCGCCGCCCTTTCGCCTACTTATTCCCCCGACGCGAAAACCCTAAGTACCTGAGCAAAAATCCACGAAAAGATCCAGACACGCCGCCGTCGTCAACCCTAGCTCGGGAGGGTTCAGAACCTCTTCCCGGCACCCTGACGGAGAGGGGAATCGTCACCGGAGGCTTCTACATCACCATGCCTGCCTCCGGAGTGATGCGTGAGTATTTCATCCTTGGACTACGGGTCCATAGCAGTAGCTAGATGGTTGTCTCTCCACTTTGTGCCATCATGTTTAGATCTTGTGAGCTGCCCTACATGATCAAGATCATATTATTGTAATGCTACATGTTGTGTTTGCTGGGATCCGATGAATATTGAATATTATGTCAAGTTGATTATCAATCTATCTTATATGTTATTTAAGATCTTGCATGCTTTCCGTTACTCGTAGATGATTTGGCCAAGTAGATGCTTGTAACTCTAAGAGAGACTATTTATGCAAGATAGTGGGTTCATGTCTCCGTTTAACCTAGGACAGTGACAGAAAGTTCTAAGGTTGTGGATGTGCTGTTGCCACTAGGGATAACCTAACGATGCTATGTCCACGGGCATATGTTTGTTTACATTACGCACTTTACTTAATGCAATTATCCGTTGCTTGCAACTTAATACCAACGGGGGACTCGGATGACAACCCGGCGGTGGATTATTAGTCATAGATGCTGTGGATAACGGTCTATGTATTATGTCGTAATGCCCAATTAAATATCATAGTAGTCAACATGTCATGTATATGCATTGTCATGCGCTCACTATTCGTCAATTGCCCAGCTGTAATTTGTTCACCCAACATGTTAGTTATCTTTTATGGAGAGACACCACTAGTGAACTGTGGACCCCGGTCCATTCTTTTAACTGATTAAACAACCACAAACTGTTCATTTTTCATTCTATGCAATTTAATACTCATTTTCCACACCATACGTTTAATCCTTTGTTTTCAGCAAGCCAGTGAGATTGACAACCTCACTGTTTCGTTGGAGCAAAATAGTTTGATTGTGTTGTGTGCAGATTCCACGTCAACAGTCCAGACTCCCTTCGACAGCTATTTTTCTGGCGCCGTTGACAACCTTCTGAAGAGTTGCTGCTTCTACTGGTTCGATAACCTTGGTTTCTTTCTGAGGGAAAACTTGCTGCTGACTACATCATACCTTCCTCTTGGGGTCTCCCAACGAACGTGTGTTTCACGTCATTAAGCTATTTTTCTGGTGCCGTTGCCAGGGAAGTACTCATCATCACTTCATCTCAAATACTCTCCATCAACAGGCGCCAGCATATTTTTCTGGCGCCGTTGCCGGGGAGTTAGAAGCGATTCAGCAGACTGCCACTGTTTGCTCTCCCGTCAACAGCTATTTTTCTGGCGCCGTTGCCGGGGAGACAGCAGTCTTCTGCAAGGGGAGTTTCACGCTTCCAATCTCTTTACTTTGTTTTTGTCTTGCTTAGTTTATTTTATTTTATCTTGTTTGCTTTCAATTATCAAAAAACAAAAAAATTAGTTACTTGCATTTAGTTTATTTTCAGTTTTGTTTTTGTGAGTTATTATGTCTAGCTCTTTACTTGCTATCAATGGTTACTTTCCTTGAAACTAGTCCTATGGCTGAAAACAACATGAGAGAGCTTTATGAAATTTATCTTGAGTTGGGACATGAGTGTTCGAAGAGAAATTAAAAAGCCTATGGAACTTTATTTGCATAACAATCATGATAGTAGCAATGTTATTAGCATACATTCTTTGAACACCATTATTGCTAATGCCATGGAAAGCTCTAAGCTTGGGGAAGTTGGTTTTGATAAAAATTATTTTTAGTTCCCCAAGCTTGGAGGAGGAAGAATGCTACTTTTGAATGTCATGATTCTATTGAAATATCTCTTTTGATAAATTTGAAAAACACCTCCTTGACTCAGTAAAAGGAAATTGCAGAAAGGAAAAATGTGCTCCCTAATGTTATATGATAATGCTCTTGATGATGGTCCTATATTGCCTAATGATATTAATTTACTACTATTGTCAAAAGTGGGTTTTGACCCCACTATTTTGAGCTTAATAAAAATTATGTTTATAGATCATGATAAGAATGTTTTATGTGATATCTATATTGTTGAGTCTATTCATGATGCTACTGAAAATTATTTTGAGAGAGGAAAATATGGTTATAGAAATCTTCATGTTATTAAATTTCCTCTCTTTGTCATGAAAGTTTTGAGCTTTCTCTTGTGTTGCTTTTATATGATGGTTTCTTTAAAACCTACTGGTTATTATGTGAGAGGGAGACACGGTTTCATATATCACAAAATATTAAGTCTCCTCTCTTTATGTTGAAAATTTTAAAGTTGCACTTGTTTTGTCTTCCTATGCTAGTCACTTTGTGCTTCATTTACTTGTTTTCTTACAAGGCTCCTATGCATAGGAAGAGTGTTAGATTTAAACATGTTTTATATATGCTCTTGATGCTCTCTTTTACGTTTCAACTCTCATCTTTATGTGAGCATCATAAAAATCACTATGCCTAGCTAAAAGGCGTTAAAGAAAGCGCTTTTGGGAGGCAACCCATTATCTTTTATTTTCAGTATTAGTCAAAGGATGTTTACTTCTGTAGCAACTCCTTTGTATCTTTATTTTCTCGCATTGTTGTGCCAAGAGTAGCCTCTAATGATAAGATGATGCTTAATTTTGATTGCTGCGCAGAAACAGATTTTTGCTGTTCACTGTACGAAATTCCTAAAATCACCAGATTGTTAATTAAATCTGAAATTTTTTGTGCGTAATCTTTATGAATGTCTGAAACTTTCATTAGTTCAGAGTTTCTCGATCTGAGCGTCGTAAGTGCCTCGAAAAAATTCGTCTTTGCGGACTGTTCTGTTTTAGACAGATTATGCCTTTTTTTTTGCATTCTCTCTTTTACTAGTGTTGAGTGAAATTCTTTTTTGGGTGGAAGAGCTTCACATAACATCAGTGGCTGTAGCTAATGTTTAAAGTAACAAATCATATTGCGTCTTTATAGAACATGTGAATTTTTGATTATGCACTAACCCTCTAATGAGATCTACTTTGAGTTTGGTGTGACGGAAGTTTTCAAGGGTCAAGAGAGAAGGATGATATAATAGGATCAAGAAGAGTGAAGAGCTTAAGCTTGGGGAGGCTCCCATGGATCTCCCCAGCATATTTCAAGAAGACTCAAGCGTCTAAGGGGCATCCCCTTCTTCATCGTCAAAATTATCAGGTCATCTCTAGTGAAACTATATTTTAATTCTTTCACATCATATGTGCTTTTCTTGGAGCGTCTGTGTGCTTTTATTTTCAGTATTGCATTTTATTTTCAATAAAGCTTGACTGGACCCTAGCATTCTTGATTGGGAGAGAGACACGCTCCGCTTTTTCATGAGAATACTCCTATTCTTCACTTATATTTGTTGAGTATTCATATCTAGCGCTGTTCAGCTTTTAGCTCTTGTTTTCATGTATCTCTTGTCAGAGCTATTAGCTTTCTTTTGTAGAAAGTACTCTCTTGCTTCACTTATATTTGTTTGGAGAGTTGATGAAATAAATTGATTGGTGTTTGGTTGGTTCAGAAAATGTTGCATGTGGTAATTGGTATAAGGAAAAACTTGCTTAATCTTGTAGATCACTAAAATGGATAACTTGATGCTTGTCAATTGTTTTGAGTTAACAAGTAGATCATGATTAAATTGTGCATCACATGAGTTAAGCCTATTAGTGAAGAACTACCGTAAAGCTTGTTGAAAATTTGGTTTGCATCGGTGGTACCTCTAAGGTCTAGATATTTTCTAATAACAGGGTTTGGTTAACAAGGAAGACGGTATGAAGTCTTATAACGTTTGCAATATGTTTGTCATATAAAACTTGGTGTACGGGTTGATATTCTTGTTTGCTTACATAACCTTGCTAGCCTAAACTCTGTACTGAGAGGGAATGCTTCTCGTGCATCCAAATCCTTGAGCCAAAATCCATGCCATTTGTGTCCACCATAACTACCTATATGTGGTATTTCCTTGCCACTCCAAGTAAATTTTTCATGTGCTACCTTTAAATTATTCAAAATGTTATTATTCCCTTTTTGTGTCAATGTTTACTAGCTCATGAGGAATTAGTGTGGTTATTCTTTATTCTATTTGTCGAGTGGACTTTTACACCTGGACTAGTGGCATATACATCCGCTTATCCAATAACTTGCAAAAAGAGCTGGCAACGGGGTGCCCAGTCCCAATTAATTACAACTTTAACCAATTAATTCTCTTCACACTTTTGCCCTGATTCATCAGTAAGCAATGACAAACAGTGAAATACCTGAATGTGTGTAAACCAAAGAGAAAGAGGGATGATCTGCCTTGCTGGTAGAAATAACGTCCTTCATGGGAGCCGCTCTTAAAAGTCCGTTCGACAGGTAGAATACTGTTCTCACCCGCTACCATTCGTTGACAATTAACAAACACCTCTCAAAAATAGATACTCCTCCATGGTATGTGATTGATGGAAGGCACCCGAGGATTCGGTTAGCCATGGCTTGTGTTAGCAAGGTTGGGAGGAGTATCAAATATTTTATGCAATCTCTATATGCTTTCAAAAACCTAAAAGCTCTAGCACATGATTTAATCCCTGCTTCCCTCTGCGAAGGGCCTTTCTTTTACTTTTATGTTGAGTCAGTTTTCCTATTCTTTCTGTCTTCCACAAGCAAACACTAGTGTCAACTTTGTTACAACATGCGTTATATGCAATGTATTGGACTTGTTATACTACTTTGTGTTGACAATATCCATGAGATAAATATGTTGAAAGTTGAAGCAAATGCTGAAACTAAATTCTTCCTTTGTGTTGATTAAATACCTTTTATTAGAAACTATTGCTTTATGAGTTAACACTTATGCAAAACTGTTTGATGCTTGTCTCGAAAGTACTATTCATGAAAACGTTTAGCTTGTGTGATTCATTGTTTACTCATTATCTATTTGGTAGCAAATTATAGACCATTGACTTGGATCACTTCATTCATTTACATGTGCCTTGCAATATTATATGATCAAGATTATGATAGTAGCATGTCACCTCAAAAATTATTTTGTTTTTATCGTTTACCTACTCGAGGACGAGTAGGAACTAAGCTTGGGGATGCTGATACGTCTCAAACGTATCTATAATTTTTGATGTTCCATGCTTGTTTTATACCAATTGCTACATGTTTTGCATCTACTTTTATACATTTTTTGGGACTAACCTATTAACAAGATGCCGAAGTGCCAGTTCCTGTTTTCTGCTGTTTTTGTATTCCAGAAAAGCTAGTCTGGAAATATTCTCGGAATTGGACGAAACTACACGGGGGTGCCTATTTTTCCAGAACACCTGACGGAGCGAAGGAGCAGCAGAGGAGGGCCACCAGGAGGCCACACGCACCTAGGGCGCGGGCCCCCCTCTGCCGCGCCCTAGGGTGGTGTGGGCCCCTCGGGGGTCCGCAGCCGCCGCCCTTTCGCCTACTTATTCCCCCCGACGCGAAAACCCTAAGTACCTGAGCAAATATCCACGAAAAGTTCCAGAGACGCCGCCGTCGTCAACCCTAGCTCGGGAGGGTTCAGAACCTCTTCCCGGCACCCTGCCGGAGAGGGGAATCGTCACCGGAGGCTTCTACATCGCCATGCCTGCCTCCGGAGTGATGCGTGAGTAGTTCATCCTTGGACTACGGGTCCATAGCAGTAGCTAGATGGTTGTCTCTCCACTTTGTGCCATCATGTTTAGATCTTGTGAGCTGCCCTACATGATCAAGATCATATTATTGTAATGCTACATGTTGTGTTTGCTGGGATCCGATGAATATTGAATATTATGTCAAGTTGATTATCAATCTATCTTATATGTTATTTAAGATCTTGCATGCTTTCCGTTACTCGTAGATGCTTTGGCCAAGTAGATGCTTGTAACTCCAAGAGAGAGTATTTATGCTAGATAGTGGGTTCATGTCTCCGTTTAACCTGGGACAGTGACAGAAAGTTCTAAGGTTGTGGATGTGCTGTTGCCACTAGGGATAACCTAACGATGCTATGTCCACGGCATATGTGTTTGTTTACATTACGCACTTTACTTAATGCAATTATCCGTTGCTTGCAACTTAATACCAACGGGGGACTCGGATGACAACCCGGCGGTGGATTATTAGTCATAGATGCTGTTGGATAACGTCTATGTATTATGTCGTAATGCCCAATTAAATATCATAGTAGTCAACATGTCATGTATATGCATTGTCATGCGCTCACTATTCGTCAATTGCCCAGCTGTAATTTGTTCACCCAACATGTTAGTTATCTTTTATGGAGAGACACCACTAGTGAACTGTGGACCCCGGTCCATTCTTTTACACTGATTAAACAACCACAAACTGCAAACTGTTCCTTTTTCATTCTCTGCAATTTAATACTCATTTTCCACACCATACGTTTAATCCTTTGTTTTCAGCAAGCCAGTGAGATTGACAACCTCACTGTTTCGTTGGGGCAAAGTAGTTTGATTGTGTTGTGTGCAGATTCCACGTCAACAGTCCAGACTCCTCGACAGCTATTTTTCTGGCGCCGTTGACAACCTTCTGAAGAGTTGCTGCTCCTACTGGTTCGATAACCTTGGTTTCTTTCTGAGGGAAAACTTGCTGCTGACTACATCATACCTTCCTCTTGGGGTCTCCCAACGAACGTGTGTTTCACGTCATCACGGTGCTGGAGGAGGCGGTGGCGATGGATTCCATCACGGCGCATGGGAGTCTTTGATTGCCTCTTCTCCTCTTCCGGCTCGCCGGACATTTCGTTGTCGAAGTCGCTGAGCCCAGCCACTTCCCTCCTCTTCTGCTCGTCGGGCATTTCGTCGAAACGTGCTCTTCTTCAGCCGCGATCCATTCGGCGGACCGACGGGTTCGACGATGCTTGCTTGCTGGGCTGCGTGCTCCTCCATCACTCGTCGTCCCAATAGGGCGACGACAAGGGGAATTTGTGCTGGATCCACTGCACCCATGGCATGTCCTGCCACACGCACTTGATGAATTTTAAGCCGCTCTTGCCCTTCAAGGGGCGGCACCATAGGTACTTGCACGGCGAAAGGCGGCGCCGAGCTCAAATCCTCACCGCACCGGTTCCGCCAGAGCGGCTCGCGGCACTGACGGAAGTGACACATCTGGCGGAGACAGTGGGGAGGAGAGGGCCAGAGGGTGTGTGGCAAAAATCTGAATGAGGAGAGAGTGAGGAGGAGATGGGGTTTTAACGCGATCGGCTGGCCTTGGGTGCGGGAACTTACGCGAGGAGGGTGGGTGCGTGGTGTCGCATAAAGTGTCTGGGAATCTGTGTAGTCACGACGCGTGTTCAAAGCCTCCGTCCACGCGACACCGCTTCAGTTGCGGTGGCGTCTGGATAGGAATGACACGCCATCAGGCAAGGCCTACTGTGGCGTGTCAGCTGGAGCGCCACAGATGCAAAGATTGTAGTGACGCCACTTACACCGATCGATCCAAGGTGGGCACGAATTCACGCATATGCAACATGGCATTGTCTATCTCATCATCATCATCATGCAAATAATAGAATCGGTACCTACTATACTTGGTGATTACTACTGCCACATGTATAAAGTGATAATACTTAAGATAAACAGTTGATCGATGCTCGCGACAGTAAGAGTCAAAAAAAAAAAAAAAGATCTCACATGCTTACTTTTACTGCTAACACAAGCGCGCATGCACATTGTTCCTTTTCTTCTTTCATTCATTTCTAACTGTGAAACCACACAACGTATTCAGTTAACTGTAACTAGGACATTTTCATCTTCTTTTCACACCACCGTTGTCCATCTTAATTTCTACTGACAGCAGAGCAGAGTACGTACTGCTTCTATGAATTTCGTGTTTCTTCACAAACCAGGCAAAGCTGTCAAGGGACAAGTACCCACGCATTTTAAACCCCAAATTAACCACGGTGGTTAGGTGCACTGCAGGCCTGTAAGGGTGAGTCACATGACGCGATTCTCTGACGAGGACTCGCAGACATGACAAGCCCAGCGACATCATCGTCAGTCAAACATATTGGGAAGAGGACGCTTAGACATGAACGCATCAACTATCTGCACAAAAACAAAACTGTTGAGGAAATTTGTATCGATGAAAGAAACATCTATACTATATATCAAAGCTATGCGTTTCAGCACCCGATTCCTTCGGCCATGTCACCGAAAATAACATGGGCGTCCGATAACGCACATCTACAGTGCCCGAGGGCCTCCGCACCGTCGGATCTGCACTTTTGCAGAAAGAGACACGCAACGCGACAAATGAACGCGCGGTCCAACTTCTAACGCTGTCAGGGATCTATTTGCAAATACGCAAAAGTCCACGGACTTTTCTGCAAAACGTCCAGAAGAATCCCCCTGCCCCTCTCTCTCCCGCGCGCGGCCGCACTCGCCGGCGCCGCCGACGCCTGCGCCGTAGCTCCGCACCACCCGCCCAAATCCACGCCACGCCGGCCTCCGCCGCCACATCCTCTCCATCCTCGCCCACTATTTCTTGCTGGGAGGCGCCGCCTCGCTGGAATCGTCGCCGCCGTGACGGGGTCGCCGCCGCGTCCGCACGTCGCCGGCGCTGCTCGGCGACCAACGCGTGGCGGCGCCGCCGTCTACGGCCGCCCCGCGACCAGCCGCATCCGACGCGCCCAGCGACGCGTGCTGGGACGCCGTGGCGCTCGTCGGCGACCACGCGCCGCCGCGGCAGCTCCCCCCGACCGTGACGTCACGGCAACGTCACGGCGGGCCTGGGCTGGCCACACGGGCCGCTATGTGGGCCGGCCTGGCTACGCCCTCCCCCTGTTTTTTTAAAAAACCCTGCTTTTCTTTTTTTAAAGACTAAATGCAATAACATTAATTCTCCCTACAAAAATATTCAATTATTTACCAAAATTCAAAATAAATTCAAGAATACTGCACTGCTTTAAAACGTGAACATTCCAAAATTTGAATTCAACCAATTTTTTTTTGAATATTCCAAACATTTATACAAAAGAAAAAAATGTATTTTCCATGACATTTTTATCTCCTAAATTTCAAAAACAATTCCACTCATACATGGAGGTAAATTTTTCCACAAATGCTTGATTGCACGAATAATTGCAGATAATACGAAATATTTCAAATTCCACTCAAGCACATGAAGGTAAATTTTTCCACAACTGCTTGATTACATGAATACTTGCAGAAATACGAATTCATATCCCCAAATTATGGTTACATTTAAATTAAAATTTCACAAACTCTCATAAAATGTATTTCCTCAAATTATTGAGCTAAATTGAACATCTAACGCAAGTCCAATAACAATATACTTGAAAATAAGAAGGATTCAAAAAAAAAATTGGAATCTATCCACTGAAAATATGAATAACATAACCAACCGAAAACCAACATATCAAAAAGAAGAAAAAAATACATCTAACACAAATTCTCATATAATATATTTCGTCAATTTTTGAACTAAATTAGACATATTTCCTCAAATTATTAAACTAAATTAGACATCTAACACAAATTCAATAAATAACTCGACAATACTTGCTACTTATGACGAAAAAAAAGTTTTCATATTCCAAAAAGGATCAACATATCGAGAAAAAAAACCAACTGCATAACAATATGCTCATCAATACTTGCTATTTATGAAAAAAAATGTTTTCACATTTCAAAAAAAGGTCAACATATCAAAAGAAATTCCAAATGCACTTCCTCAAAATATATGGAGGTAATTTTTTCCACAAACACTTGTTACACGAATAATTACAAAGATACAAATCCATATCCCCAAAATATGGTTTAAATTTACGATAGAATTCAGTGATTCTATAGTATATTTCCTCAATTATTGAGTTTTAAATTACACACATGCCACAAGTTCAAAAATTACTAAATTTCCAAAATTTTGACTTTTACACAAGATATTTCCAAAATCTGAAACATATTTCGAACAACGCTCTCTTTGCATTCCAATGATTACAAATGCCCACACTTTCACAATAAGAAATTTCTAGATTTGATTTTCACACACGGGCGCGGCGGTTGTCGCGCGCAATTTTCCTGTAAGTGTTTTTATTCAAATGTGGTTAGAACGATGATAGGATACAAATTTGAAGTTGAAGAGATGACATGCGTGCAACATCTTTGAAAGAAGTCCAAGAAGCGAATTAGTTACCACCTTGGTCACTCGAGCTCTAGATTCTGATGTCTTTTTAATCTTTGATAGTTCTTCATGACAGTACCCTTCGTTCGCATGTTAGCTTATTCCAGCTTTGTATTCCTAGTGATATCAATTAACGAGTTTCATAATGTAAATGCAACTAGGTTTCAATGCAAGTGCATTGTGCAAACTACTTTAGTATGCAGCAGTGCATAATAGTACCTTCTTTATGCGCTCAAACTTGGCATCGTCTTCCAGGAAGAAATTAGGTATTTGATATTGATAGAGACGTCACCTGAAAGAAAATGACAATTAAGCAATCAACTTTGCTTATTCTGCAAGAAATTATAATAATTAACTTAAAACACCGCTGATTGATTGATTAACTGGAATACAACATCCAATAATCTACTTATGAAACCAAAAAACTAGTATTACACAATCGATTTCGTAATTCTATGAAATACAATAATTAACTGGAAAACAATAATCGTACTTATGGGTAACAGAAATCAACTTAATCACGGTGCATTATGTCATACAACTTGTGTACAGTAATACTGTACTCATTATAAGTGCTCATGAATAACGAGGAAAAGGCTTACATCACGTCGGACTGGCCACCAGAGAAAGCGTAGTTCTCAATCTGTGGAACAATAGAAATAAAATCATAAGCCATTGAAACATAAAATTATTAGGTGCTTGTCTCGAACAAATGACTATACAACGTAATTAAATAGCCTAACAAAATATGCTATTCGAAACAAAGCGTCGGGACAAACCTTTTTGTAATATCGTCATGACTATTGTCAGATATATTGCACTACTCGGATCACTGGCAGACATTTACACTCTCCCGGTAAATAGTAAATAATCCAACCCATAATGAAAGGCAAATAAATGTATAGTCTCAGCGTGTTACCTAACTAATGTTTAAATTGGGCCTGCTTTTTCAGTATAAATCAATGATATTCCCAAAATACCTGAGAGAGCGGGAAAAACTTTGATTGATCAGTGAAGGTTTGTGATACCCAATTTTAGGAGCAACATCACGAGTCATCCTAAAGTAAGGATCCTGCAAAAATATAAACAATCAAAAAGGTGAAGCAACAGCATAAGAACACAAAGATGTACAGTAATGATAGTTTATGGAATAGTTTTTTCTATAATTTGATCCCATAGGTTCAAATCAATTACTCGAACAGAAGAAATCAGGAGCTAAAATTCCTAAATTAGTGCTGTCAGATATGTCGTAATGCCAACAAGCAGAGAGTCATTGATGTCAATACTGTCATTAAGATCTAACACCAAAATAATTTGTCCCTGATATGCTAAAATACGTTTCAAAAACGAACTCCTTCCTCTAGAACAACGTTGAATCGAATCTTTAAGCAAAGGGGCAAGGAATCACATCTTTATAAGAGGGAAAAAGAAGGAAGAATCTCTGAGCGGGAAGTGGCATATAAAATAGGAAATGAAAGCCTTTTTGACGGGCTGAGCGTATAAGCGACCAGTCTTTTTTATAGCTTGCTTAAGAAGTCATTGTATGGCTTGAAGCTGAACATTGCTGTTTCTCATTCCTCCTGTGCAGCCTCTGCCGGATATCCTTGCAACAGCTGCTTGGTCCCTGCTTTCG